>JAQJVK010000112.1:453744-620924 GCA_035578135.1 Flexamia atlantica | reverse complement strand
CCTAATGTAACGCAGGCACGTGTTGTCGATCCTTTATTACCTTGTATTCCATTCTGTTTAATTTCATATTTAAAAAAATATTTTTCCCGTCTGGTACGTGAGAAACGTTTTCCAACAATTAAATCGAGTAAAAAGTCTCAAGTCTTACAACGTACTCGCTTATACGCAATCGACTCTTTTCACCACGTGTTGCGACCAACACCGCTGTGCGCGACAGTTGGAATCGGTTTTCACCACAAAGTGACAATACATTTGAGCTGTAAGAAAAATACGAATTCATTGTTCCGGAAGAAATAGAGCTGATACAACGAAAACATAAGATGTTACACTGGAATAAATACACCAAGGCGTACTAGCGTCTGGTGTTTGGACAGCGTCTACAGTTGTGTCTAAGGGGTGGTGAATTATGGCGATTGGCGGCGGTACGGTAGTCACGCTCGTCCCGGAGTGGATATTTTCGATTAAATCAATGTTTCCGCTACCGGTATTAACGGTTTATGTGCCGAAAAAACGTGCCAAATTCAAATTATAAACATTTTTAGAGGTGCAAACCGTGTCCGACGAAGGTGTAATCGCGATACGGAGCGGTATAAACGTGCTGAACGGCCACAGCGCGGCAATTGTTACCGTTTAGATGGATAGAGCGATTAGTAGTGCGTCTATAAGAACACGCGTAATGGCAAAAGGAGCGTTATTTAGTTTTTAATAAGCGTTTAAATAATTTTGAAACGACCAAAAACACCGTTGACAACCGACAAACGGATCGCGCGCCGTGGCGTATTCTGTACGGTACGCAGTCAGGGGACGGCGGAGACATTCGAACCGGGCGCCGGTTATTGAATTCTCGGTCAACGCAACGATGGCAGACTCGGCAACTAGCGCACCGGCCCCGGCCACCACGACACCCAAGAAATCCAAGGCGGCGGCGAGCAAGAAACCCCGCGTCAAGCCGGCCCACCCGCCGACCAGCGACATGGTCAACGCGGCGATCAAGAACCTGAAGGAGCGCGGCGGCTCTTCCCTGCAGGCGATCAAGAAGTACATCGCGGCCAACTACAAGGTGGACGCCGAGAAATTGGCTCCGTTCATCCGCAAGTACCTCAAGTCCGCCGTCGCGGCCGGCACCCTGACCCAGCCGAAAGGCAAGGGAGCGTCGGGATCGTTCAAGCTGTCCGTGAAGGGCGAAGGCAAGACGACCACCGCCGGCAAGAAGACCGCCAAGAAGCCGGCCGCAGCCAAGCCCAAAGGGGAGAAGAAACCCAAGGCGACGGTGAAGAAGGCAGCCAAGAAACCGGCGGCGGCCAAACCGAAAGCCGCCAAGCCCGCTGCCAAATCGCCGAAAGCGAAGAAGGTGTCCAAGCCGCCGACCAAGAAGCCCAAGTCCCCGAAACCGAAGAAGGCCGCGGTGAAGAAGCCCAAGACCCCCAAGAAAGCGGCGGCCAAGAAGAAGTAAACACTTCGCACCCCCGCCCTAGCGCTCGCTAGTGAAAAAAACGGCCTTTGTAAAGGCCACCATTTATCTCAATCGTATTTAACTCACGCTTTGGCTATCAACACAAATAAATCAATTTTATTTCGATATTAATCATTACACAAGAAATATTGCACAGCTTCCGAAATTAGTCACCACATAAGCCACTATGGCTTGTGCGTGGGTGACGAGTTCCTTATAAGATATAAGTGCACTCTGAAAATTACGTTTGAAAGAAATTACATTAAATATGAATAATTATTACTAAGTTTCAAATATTAAGAACAACGAGGTACATTTACATACAGACGTTATTTTTGTATTAAGAAGGAATATAATAAAAAAATAATAGAAACAATTAATCGTTAAATGACAAAGTCCAAAATGACCACTCCTCACAGTGACCGTATAGACAAAAATAAATAAAAAATAAAATAAATAAACTTGTCCAATATTATTCATCAGTATATATATATAAAGAGGTTTGATATTAAACTACAACAAACATTTCGACATATAATGCAAATTAGTGGAGTGTAATTTTGAATAGCGATTAAAATATAACACAGAGGATGAAGATTGCAGCAGGGCTGTGTATTAAAATAAAATACCCCCGTTGCAGCAGACCTGAATATTCAGCGAATTTCAAATGCAAAATAACATTGTTGAAGCCAACATAACGAGATTTGGCATGTTCCATAGGAAATGAGTATGCAGGTTTGCTGCAAAAAAAATAAATGTCGGGGATTTTAGACTAATAAAAATTATATGTCATCCAGATGAAAACAAAAACCAAGTTTTATCAGGATATGTTGGAAAATGAGCAAGATATAGAAATCTAGTCATTTCCCGTGTGGTTAACATTGTGAGAACGTACTGTGTTTACCACTTTCAATATTTCGTTAACCAATGGACATAGAGCAGTATATATATATATATATAATTTTTTTTCAGCCGAATTCAATTGGTTTTAAGGAACTATTCAGAGCGATTACCACCTTACACACCTGTAGAAAATATCATTAAGACCGGACCATTTATATGGCCGTTATCGTGCTCTAACAGACACACACAGAAATAAACGGATATATATATATATATATATATATTATAAATCAAAACGATCGGTGTTTTTATTTATTATTATTCATTTTTCTTTCTTTTGCTACTACTAGGGGCCCCAAAAGGAAAAGTTATAGAGGTGTTATGCTTAGGTCTTACCATAAGACCTACGGTAATAGGTAGTTAAATTGGCTGAAATGTATATTTAAATAAAATGAAACGAATGAAAGTTAGAAAAGCCCGAGTAAATGATTTATGTGTTTGAGGGAAAATAAAAAAAAAATGTATAATCACGGTGATGGTTGTAATATGCGTGTTGTACTAAGATATAGAATGTCAGCGGTGGATAATAACGTGCGCGGACGGCGAACGGCGTCAACAAGGTGCAAGTGTGAGTTGAATACGAGTGAAAATATTGGTGGCCTTTAGAAAGGCCGTTTTTTGAGGCGCGTAGACGCCGAGCGGTGCACAGCTTAGGCGCGTTCTCCGCGGATCCGGCGGGCCAGCTGGATGTCCTTGGGCATGATGGTGACTCGCTTGGCGTGGATGGCGCACAAGTTGGTGTCTTCGAACAGTCCGACGAGGTAGGCCTCGCTCGCCTCCTGCAGTGCCATGACGGCGGAGCTCTGGAAACGCAGGTCGGTCTTGAAGTCCTGGGCGATCTCGCGGACGAGTCGCTGGAAGGGCAGCTTGCGGATCAGAAGCTCGGTGGACTTCTGGTAACGACGGATCTCTCGCAGGGCGACCGTGCCGGGCCTGTAACGGTGGGGCTTCTTCACTCCTCCGGTCGCCGGGGCGCTCTTCCTGGCGGCTTTGGTCGCTAGCTGCTTCCTCGGGGCCTTGCCACCGGTGGACTTGCGGGCTGTCTGCTTTGTACGGGCCATGTCGCAGTTGTAGACGGGCTGAGTCGATATGATGACCCGCCGGGGCCGGTGGGTAGTTTTCTGCGCTCGCCTCGCGCTCCTATTGGCCGGCGCGTCTCGGCCAATGGGAGCGAGGCCCGAATTGAGAAAACACCGAGAACCCATCGGCGGTGTATCATATCGCCACAGCACAGCTCATCGAGATGACCGGACGCGGCAAAGGAGGCAAGGGGCTCGGAAAGGGAGGAGCGAAGCGTCACCGCAAGGTGCTGAGAGACAACATCCAGGGCATCACCAAGCCGGCCATCCGTCGTCTCGCCCGGCGCGGCGGCGTGAAGCGTATCTCCGGTCTGATCTACGAGGAGACCCGCGGCGTGCTCAAGGTATTCCTGGAGAACGTCATCAGGGACGCCGTCACATACACCGAGCACGCCAAGAGGAAGACGGTCACCGCCATGGACGTCGTATACGCGCTGAAACGCCAGGGCCGCACTCTCTACGGATTCGGCGGTTAAGCTGTCGACAGTCGCCCCAGAGCGCCACGACGCTCGCCTCAAAAAACGGCCTTTCTTAAGGCCACCAGTCAATTCAATCGTATTCATCTCGCTTGCCCTGACGACGTATTTCGCTGTCAGACAATATATCTTAACCCTAGTTGGACGATGCGTCCAAGTCCGTACCGTTAGATTCACGTTAAAACACGATATTGAAAATAGCGTTTATTCACTTTGAAGCAAATATTATGTGAAACTGGGAAGATCAACCGAAGGAAATAATTAATTTTATTTCTTTATCTATATAAACCTATCGTAGTTGTTGGAAAAGAAATTCTTTTTCAATTTTAATCGCAATCCTCGCTTAATTTTTTTTTTTTCTAAAATAAAACAATGACAGTTAAAAGTGGATGAAATTGAAAAAAAAAAAAATATTATTTTTATTGCCGGTTGAAATTGAATAGCGCGCATTCAACGTCTCCTGCAGTCCGGACTGCCCGATTTCCCGTCAACCGTCGGCGTCGCGGCCGGCCGCTGATCGTTTTTCGCCGATTATTGCATAGCGACTACTTTAATCTACCATATTTCTCAAACGTAAGTTTTGCCGGTATCCTGAGTGGTATAATACTAACGTTCTGGTCCTATTCCATCACCCTATGTATCCGTCATGTTGCCACACTTCCGTTTTTCTTTTGTATTTCATGTCAAAATTAGACGGATCGCTGTGTGAACATAGCATAGCGACTAATTTAATCAACCATATTTCTCAAACGTAAGTTTAGACGGTATTTTGAATATTATAATACTAAAGTTCTGGTACTATTCTATCACCTTATGTATACGTCATGTTGCCACACTCCCGTTTTTCTTTTATATTCGATATCATAAACTCAGACGGATTGCTAAGTGAACATTGCATAGCCATAACTTCTGAACCGTAAGTCTTACAGAAACGCGGATGGTGTTATTTTGCTTGTCTCGCTAAGCACTATAAGCCATAAAAATTTGATCGAGATCGTACGAGCCATTAAAAAAGAATTGAATTTTTTTATGCTGATCGTTTTTCGCCGATTACTCGTAAACGGCTCGATTTAGAGGTAAACACGCGGTTAGACGAAACGTAGGGTCGGTCGCGTAGAGCCGAATGACGCGATCGTCACGCGGGTACGGTGTCCGTGTAGGCTTTTATGGGCGTTATAAGGAATTGAAATAAAACGGCGAATACCTCGGCGACGCGGCGAAATACCGGCTCGCCGACGGCGCCGGCGTTTACAGGAGGAGTAGACGAAGAAAACGAGACGTCAACGGTTCGGATATCTCTAACGGTTCGCGAGATACGCTCGATTTTAGTCGGTCGGTGAGGGGGCTGTCGGCGTATCCCTTTGATCGAGATAGAAATATATAGGTGGACCGCGTTACAGCCGGTATATATAGTAGCCGTCTTCTGTACGGTACCGCGTCAGGGGACGTGTTCGACAGTCGTTTGACCGAGGCTCTCGGCAGATTTTCGGGCATCGCGGACCGCGGGCGGCCCGGTGACCGATCCCGCAGAATCTTGGCCGATTTTCGGGCATCGCTGACCGCGGGCGGCCCGGTGACCGATCCCCCAGAATCTTGGCCGATTTTCGGGCATCGCGGACTCCGGTCGGCCGTTGGTGCCCTGCCACTAGCCGGCCTTGTGTTTAACGTGTCGAGTCCGTTTGTGCTCGAACTTTTGCGTCGATAACTCGGTGAAATAGTGTGTTTGAGCGAGAAATAAAAATATTTCAGAAAAAAAAATAATCGAAAATCACTTATTCGAATATACGATTTCTAGTAGGTTTCAGTTAAAAATAAAATCGTTTGTCATGCTTTATATGAGTTTTGTAATCGGAAAGTGAAAAGAAAACTTGATCAATTTATTTTATAACCTCATTTGTGTTTAGGAATAACGGCTTTTATTATATTAAGATAAACCCGATTCAGGGGGTATTGACTTTTCACTCTTTTACGTAATAATTAATCGGTATGAACATTGACTTTTACTTAATCTGATTGAATGATAAGACTGTTGAACTAATAAAGTTATAGGATAAACGTTTATATATGTATATGTTTAGTGTTTGTATACTTAACAATAGAATATAGCTTAGGACTTATTCATTATATTAGGCTACAATGATTTTATTCATAAGATGTATGTTATTTGTATTTTAACAAGTTTGAAAATAAAATTTTGAGTTTGATTTTTAAATATATATAGATTAATAGTGAATATAATATGTCTTGTCACTGTGAAATAAAAAATTTAAATCTGTGTAAGTCTCCAATCATGCATGGCCTTGGAGACTAAATTTATTTTCCGAATAAAAAAAAATGGAACTTGTATAGACATTTCATGTATTTCAGGGTCAGTCTGGCTACGTTATTGCAATTTGTAAATTAAAATGTATTTCTTGTTTTACATGGAATGAATGTACTGTACTGTACTATATTTGGGAAATAAAGAATTTATTATTATATGTACATTAATTTACAGTCCCGCACGCATCCTGTCTAAGGACCATGCCAACCTTAGTCAGTAACAAGGCTACAAGATCGCGCCACTATTCTAATGATAGGCCTAATAAAAAAATTATGTCATATCAAAACGATTAAATTTAATGTTAAGACGTGTACATTAAGGTACTTTTTTTTACAATTATTACTACAATTAACTGAGTTATTGCAATTTCACCAACAGAATTTAAGCAAATTTGCTACAACTGCCATAAAACAAGCATGTATTCTGTTGTAAAAATTGCACTAGCTCCGTTGATTGTTGTTTCATCTTAACAATCTTTATATGGTTTTGTAGGAAATTAAATTTCGCAACTTTTTTGTCTCTTGTACAATTGTTGTAAACTTTACGGTTTTTAATAAAAATATAAAAATGACTGCCATTTTCAAATGGTAAGAATTATAAACCTGATACTCCGCACGAGAATAGGTCCTATCAGTCAGCATATACGTACCGAGTTTGAAGTCGATACCTTTAGTAGTTCAAAAGTTATGCAAAATCATGTTAAAAAAACACATACTGTCCGACAGATGGATAACCGAGCATTTTAGGAACCATGTTTATAGGAACTTTTTACTTAGTTTTGATGTAAGTAACCATATCCCGAAGTCCTAGAGGGGTTTTTTTCTCAACAGCCTGTATAGCAGCTGTTGGTCGGTTGACTCGGTACTGCAGATACAGTTCAGGTCTGATATCCTGATGTTTTATAAAAGTAATAGCATATTTGGAAATAATACAATCGTAAGCTCCCGATAGAAAATAAATGCAAGAGGCCGATTAATTTAAAAAGTGAAAACTCTTTGAGTCGGTCGTAGTCATATTATATTTATGGATGGCCGCTGGTATGGTAGGCCTACAGTTGTATGATGACTTAAAAAGATATTTAAACTCTTATAATCATCTCCAAAATTAAAATAAATTTTCTTCCTTTTTTTTAGCAATACAATTTACGATTGCGTCGCAATAAAGGTGAAACTCAAACATAATACTTTGTACAATTGTTTTTAAAATTTCAAACTTTTCTCAATATTTAAAACACAAATTTCGGTAGATACTCATATCAAAACCAAGTCATGTACATATAAACGAATAAATGTTAATTTCACTATACAAACCGATCTATGTAATTCGGACATAAATCAATTCCTAATGTAACGCAGGCACGTGTTGTCGATCCTTTATTACCTTGTATTCCATTCTGTTTAATTTCATATTTAAAAAAATATTTTTCCCGTCTGGTACGTGAGAAACGTTTTCCAACAATTAAATCGAGTAAAAAGTCTCAAGTCTTACAACGTACTCGCTTATACGCAATCGACTCTTTTCACCACGTGTTGCGACCAACACCGCTGTGCGCGACAGTTGGAATCGGTTTTCACCACAAAGTGACAATACATTTGAGCTGTAAGAAAAATACGAATTCATTGTTCCGGAAGAAATAGAGCTGATACAACGAAAACATAAGATGTTACACTGGAATAAATACACCAAGGCGTACTAGCGTCTGGTGTTTGGACAGCGTCTACAGTTGTGTCTAAGGGGTGGTGAATTATGGCGATTGGCGGCGGTACGGTAGTCACGCTCGTCCCGGAGTGGATATTTTCGATTAAATCAATGTTTCCGCTACCGGTATTAACGGTTTATGTGCCGAAAAAACGTGCCAAATTCAAATTATAAACATTTTTAGAGGTGCAAACCGTGTCCGACGAAGGTGTAATCGCGATACGGAGCGGTATAAACGTGCTGAACGGCCACAGCGCGGCAATTGTTACCGTTTAGATGGATAGAGCGATTAGTAGTGCGTCTATAAGAACACGCGTAATGGCAAAAGGAGCGTTATTTAGTTTTTAATAAGCGTTTAAATAATTTTGAAACGACCAAAAACACCGTTGACAACCGACAAACGGATCGCGCGCCGTGGCGTATTCTGTACGGTACGCAGTCAGGGGACGGCGGAGACATTCGAACCGGGCGCCGGTTATTGAATTCTCGGTCAACGCAACGATGGCAGACTCGGCAACTAGCGCACCGGCCCCGGCCACCACGACACCCAAGAAATCCAAGGCGGCGGCGAGCAAGAAACCCCGCGTCAAGCCGGCCCACCCGCCGACCAGCGACATGGTCAACGCGGCGATCAAGAACCTGAAGGAGCGCGGCGGCTCTTCCCTGCAGGCGATCAAGAAGTACATCGCGGCCAACTACAAGGTGGACGCCGAGAAATTGGCTCCGTTCATCCGCAAGTACCTCAAGTCCGCCGTCGCGGCCGGCACCCTGACCCAGCCGAAAGGCAAGGGAGCGTCGGGATCGTTCAAGCTGTCCGTGAAGGGCGAAGGCAAGACGACCACCGCCGGCAAGAAGACCGCCAAGAAGCCGGCCGCAGCCAAGCCCAAAGGGGAGAAGAAACCCAAGGCGACGGTGAAGAAGGCAGCCAAGAAACCGGCGGCGGCCAAACCGAAAGCCGCCAAGCCCGCTGCCAAATCGCCGAAAGCGAAGAAGGTGTCCAAGCCGCCGACCAAGAAGCCCAAGTCCCCGAAACCGAAGAAGGCCGCGGTGAAGAAGCCCAAGACCCCCAAGAAAGCGGCGGCCAAGAAGAAGTAAACACTTCGCACCCCCGCCCTAGCGCTCGCTAGTGAAAAAAACGGCCTTTGTAAAGGCCACCATTTATCTCAATCGTATTTAACTCACGCTTTGGCTATCAACACAAATAAATCAATTTTATTTCGATATTAATCATTACACAAGAAATATTGCACAGCTTCCGAAATTAGTCACCACATAAGCCACTATGGCTTGTGCGTGGGTGACGAGTTCCTTATAAGATATAAGTGCACTCTGAAAATTACGTTTGAAAGAAATTACATTAAATATGAATAATTATTACTAAGTTTCAAATATTAAGAACAACGAGGTACATTTACATACAGACGTTATTTTTGTATTAAGAAGGAATATAATAAAAAAATAATAGAAACAATTAATCGTTAAATGACAAAGTCCAAAATGACCACTCCTCACAGTGACCGTATAGACAAAAATAAATAAAAAATAAAATAAATAAACTTGTCCAATATTATTCATCAGTATATATATATAAAGAGGTTTGATATTAAACTACAACAAACATTTCGACATATAATGCAAATTAGTGGAGTGTAATTTTGAATAGCGATTAAAATATAACACAGAGGATGAAGATTGCAGCAGGGCTGTGTATTAAAATAAAATACCCCCGTTGCAGCAGACCTGAATATTCAGCGAATTTCAAATGCAAAATAACATTGTTGAAGCCAACATAACGAGATTTGGCATGTTCCATAGGAAATGAGTATGCAGGTTTGCTGCAAAAAAAATAAATGTCGGGGATTTTAGACTAATAAAAATTATATGTCATCCAGATGAAAACAAAAACCAAGTTTTATCAGGATATGTTGGAAAATGAGCAAGATATAGAAATCTAGTCATTTCCCGTGTGGTTAACATTGTGAGAACGTACTGTGTTTACCACTTTCAATATTTCGTTAACCAATGGACATAGAGCAGTATATATATATATATATAATTTTTTTTCAGCCGAATTCAATTGGTTTTAAGGAACTATTCAGAGCGATTACCACCTTACACACCTGTAGAAAATATCATTAAGACCGGACCATTTATATGGCCGTTATCGTGCTCTAACAGACACACACAGAAATAAACGGATATATATATATATATATATATTATAAATCAAAACGATCGGTGTTTTTATTTATTATTATTCATTTTTCTTTCTTTTGCTACTACTAGGGGCCCCAAAAGGAAAAGTTATAGAGGTGTTATGCTTAGGTCTTACCATAAGACCTACGGTAATAGGTAGTTAAATTGGCTGAAATGTATATTTAAATAAAATGAAACGAATGAAAGTTAGAAAAGCCCGAGTAAATGATTTATGTGTTTGAGGGAAAATAAAAAAAAAATGTATAATCACGGTGATGGTTGTAATATGCGTGTTGTACTAAGATATAGAATGTCAGCGGTGGATAATAACGTGCGCGGACGGCGAACGGCGTCAACAAGGTGCAAGTGTGAGTTGAATACGAGTGAAAATATTGGTGGCCTTTAGAAAGGCCGTTTTTTGAGGCGCGTAGACGCCGAGCGGTGCACAGCTTAGGCGCGTTCTCCGCGGATCCGGCGGGCCAGCTGGATGTCCTTGGGCATGATGGTGACTCGCTTGGCGTGGATGGCGCACAAGTTGGTGTCTTCGAACAGTCCGACGAGGTAGGCCTCGCTCGCCTCCTGCAGTGCCATGACGGCGGAGCTCTGGAAACGCAGGTCGGTCTTGAAGTCCTGGGCGATCTCGCGGACGAGTCGCTGGAAGGGCAGCTTGCGGATCAGAAGCTCGGTGGACTTCTGGTAACGACGGATCTCTCGCAGGGCGACCGTGCCGGGCCTGTAACGGTGGGGCTTCTTCACTCCTCCGGTCGCCGGGGCGCTCTTCCTGGCGGCTTTGGTCGCTAGCTGCTTCCTCGGGGCCTTGCCACCGGTGGACTTGCGGGCTGTCTGCTTTGTACGGGCCATGTCGCAGTTGTAGACGGGCTGAGTCGATATGATGACCCGCCGGGGCCGGTGGGTAGTTTTCTGCGCTCGCCTCGCGCTCCTATTGGCCGGCGCGTCTCGGCCAATGGGAGCGAGGCCCGAATTGAGAAAACACCGAGAACCCATCGGCGGTGTATCATATCGCCACAGCACAGCTCATCGAGATGACCGGACGCGGCAAAGGAGGCAAGGGGCTCGGAAAGGGAGGAGCGAAGCGTCACCGCAAGGTGCTGAGAGACAACATCCAGGGCATCACCAAGCCGGCCATCCGTCGTCTCGCCCGGCGCGGCGGCGTGAAGCGTATCTCCGGTCTGATCTACGAGGAGACCCGCGGCGTGCTCAAGGTATTCCTGGAGAACGTCATCAGGGACGCCGTCACATACACCGAGCACGCCAAGAGGAAGACGGTCACCGCCATGGACGTCGTATACGCGCTGAAACGCCAGGGCCGCACTCTCTACGGATTCGGCGGTTAAGCTGTCGACAGTCGCCCCAGAGCGCCACGACGCTCGCCTCAAAAAACGGCCTTTCTTAAGGCCACCAGTCAATTCAATCGTATTCATCTCGCTTGCCCTGACGACGTATTTCGCTGTCAGACAATATATCTTAACCCTAGTTGGACGATGCGTCCAAGTCCGTACCGTTAGATTCACGTTAAAACACGATATTGAAAATAGCGTTTATTCACTTTGAAGCAAATATTATGTGAAACTGGGAAGATCAACCGAAGGAAATAATTAATTTTATTTCTTTATCTATATAAACCTATCGTAGTTGTTGGAAAAGAAATTCTTTTTCAATTTTAATCGCAATCCTCGCTTAATTTTTTTTTTTTCTAAAATAAAACAATGACAGTTAAAAGTGGATGAAATTGAAAAAAAAAAAAAATATTATTTTTATTGCCGGTTGAAATTGAATAGCGCGCATTCAACGTCTCCTGCAGTCCGGACTGCCCGATTTCCCGTCAACCGTCGGCGTCGCGGCCGGCCGCTGATCGTTTTTCGCCGATTATTGCATAGCGACTACTTTAATCTACCATATTTCTCAAACGTAAGTTTTGCCGGTATCCTGAGTGGTATAATACTAACGTTCTGGTCCTATTCCATCACCCTATGTATCCGTCATGTTGCCACACTTCCGTTTTTCTTTTGTATTTCATGTCAAAATTAGACGGATCGCTGTGTGAACATAGCATAGCGACTAATTTAATCAACCATATTTCTCAAACGTAAGTTTAGACGGTATTTTGAATATTATAATACTAAAGTTCTGGTACTATTCTATCACCTTATGTATACGTCATGTTGCCACACTCCCGTTTTTCTTTTATATTCGATATCATAAACTCAGACGGATTGCTAAGTGAACATTGCATAGCCATAACTTCTGAACCGTAAGTCTTACAGAAACGCGGATGGTGTTATTTTGCTTGTCTCGCTAAGCACTATAAGCCATAAAAATTTGATCGAGATCGTACGAGCCATTAAAAAAGAATTGAATTTTTTTATGCTGATCGTTTTTCGCCGATTACTCGTAAACGGCTCGATTTAGAGGTAAACACGCGGTTAGACGAAACGTAGGGTCGGTCGCGTAGAGCCGAATGACGCGATCGTCACGCGGGTACGGTGTCCGTGTAGGCTTTTATGGGCGTTATAAGGAATTGAAATAAAACGGCGAATACCTCGGCGACGCGGCGAAATACCGGCTCGCCGACGGCGCCGGCGTTTACAGGAGGAGTAGACGAAGAAAACGAGACGTCAACGGTTCGGATATCTCTAACGGTTCGCGAGATACGCTCGATTTTAGTCGGTCGGTGAGGGGGCTGTCGGCGTATCCCTTTGATCGAGATAGAAATATATAGGTGGACCGCGTTACAGCCGGTATATATAGTAGCCGTCTTCTGTACGGTACCGCGTCAGGGGACGTGTTCGACAGTCGTTTGACCGAGGCTCTCGGCAGATTTTCGGGCATCGCGGACCGCGGGCGGCCCGGTGACCGATCCCGCAGAATCTTGGCCGATTTTCGGGCATCGCTGACCGCGGGCGGCCCGGTGACCGATCCCCCAGAATCTTGGCCGATTTTCGGGCATCGCGGACTCCGGTCGGCCGTTGGTGCCCTGCCACTAGCCGGCCTTGTGTTTAACGTGTCGAGTCCGTTTGTGCTCGAACTTTTGCGTCGATAACTCGGTGAAATAGTGTGTTTGAGCGAGAAATAAAAATATTTCAGAAAAAAAAATAATCGAAAATCACTTATTCGAATATACGATTTCTAGTAGGTTTCAGTTAAAAATAAAATCGTTTGTCATGCTTTATATGAGTTTTGTAATCGGAAAGTGAAAAGAAAACTTGATCAATTTATTTTATAACCTCATTTGTGTTTAGGAATAACGGCTTTTATTATATTAAGATAAACCCGATTCAGGGGGTATTGACTTTTCACTCTTTTACGTAATAATTAATCGGTATGAACATTGACTTTTACTTAATCTGATTGAATGATAAGACTGTTGAACTAATAAAGTTATAGGATAAACGTTTATATATGTATATGTTTAGTGTTTGTATACTTAACAATAGAATATAGCTTAGGACTTATTCATTATATTAGGCTACAATGATTTTATTCATAAGATGTATGTTATTTGTATTTTAACAAGTTTGAAAATAAAATTTTGAGTTTGATTTTTAAATATATATAGATTAATAGTGAATATAATATGTCTTGTCACTGTGAAATAAAAAATTTAAATCTGTGTAAGTCTCCAATCATGCATGGCCTTGGAGACTAAATTTATTTTCCGAATAAAAAAAAATGGAACTTGTATAGACATTTCATGTATTTCAGGGTCAGTCTGGCTACGTTATTGCAATTTGTAAATTAAAATGTATTTCTTGTTTTACATGGAATGAATGTACTGTACTGTACTATATTTGGGAAATAAAGAATTTATTATTATATGTACATTAATTTACAGTCCCGCACGCATCCTGTCTAAGGACCATGCCAACCTTAGTCAGTAACAAGGCTACAAGATCGCGCCACTATTCTAATGATAGGCCTAATAAAAAAATTATGTCATATCAAAACGATTAAATTTAATGTTAAGACGTGTACATTAAGGTACTTTTTTTTACAATTATTACTACAATTAACTGAGTTATTGCAATTTCACCAACAGAATTTAAGCAAATTTGCTACAACTGCCATAAAACAAGCATGTATTCTGTTGTAAAAATTGCACTAGCTCCGTTGATTGTTGTTTCATCTTAACAATCTTTATATGGTTTTGTAGGAAATTAAATTTCGCAACTTTTTTGTCTCTTGTACAATTGTTGTAAACTTTACGGTTTTTAATAAAAATATAAAAATGACTGCCATTTTCAAATGGTAAGAATTATAAACCTGATACTCCGCACGAGAATAGGTCCTATCAGTCAGCATATACGTACCGAGTTTGAAGTCGATACCTTTAGTAGTTCAAAAGTTATGCAAAATCATGTTAAAAAAACACATACTGTCCGACAGATGGATAACCGAGCATTTTAGGAACCATGTTTATAGGAACTTTTTACTTAGTTTTGATGTAAGTAACCATATCCCGAAGTCCTAGAGGGGTTTTTTTCTCAACAGCCTGTATAGCAGCTGTTGGTCGGTTGACTCGGTACTGCAGATACAGTTCAGGTCTGATATCCTGATGTTTTATAAAAGTAATAGCATATTTGGAAATAATACAATCGTAAGCTCCCGATAGAAAATAAATGCAAGAGGCCGATTAATTTAAAAAGTGAAAACTCTTTGAGTCGGTCGTAGTCATATTATATTTATGGATGACCGCTGGTATGGTAGGCCTACAGTTGTATGATGACTTAAAAAGATATTTAAACTCTTATAATCATCTCCAAAATTAAAATAAATTTTCTTCCTTTTTTTTAGCAATACAATTTACGATTGCGTCGCAATAAAGGTGAAACTCAAACATAATACTTTGTACAATTGTTTTTAAAATTTCAAACTTTTCTCAATATTTAAAACACAAATTTCGGTAGATACTCATATCAAAACCAAGTCATGTACATATAAACGAATAAATGTTAATTTCACTATACAAACCGATCTATGTAATTCGGACATAAATCAATTCCTAATGTAACGCAGGCACGTGTTGTCGATCCTTTATTACCTTGTATTCCATTCTGTTTAATTTCATATTTAAAAAAATATTTTTCCCGTCTGGTACGTGAGAAACGTTTTCCAACAATTAAATCGAGTAAAAAGTCTCAAGTCTTACAACGTACTCGCTTATACGCAATCGACTCTTTTCACCACGTGTTGCGACCAACACCGCTGTGCGCGACAGTTGGAATCGGTTTTCACCACAAAGTGACAATACATTTGAGCTGTAAGAAAAATACGAATTCATTGTTCCGGAAGAAATAGAGCTGATACAACGAAAACATAAGATGTTACACTGGAATAAATACACCAAGGCGTACTAGCGTCTGGTGTTTGGACAGCGTCTACAGTTGTGTCTAAGGGGTGGTGAATTATGGCGATTGGCGGCGGTACGGTAGTCACGCTCGTCCCGGAGTGGATATTTTCGATTAAATCAATGTTTCCGCTACCGGTATTAACGGTTTATGTGCCGAAAAAACGTGCCAAATTCAAATTATAAACATTTTTAGAGGTGCAAACCGTGTCCGACGAAGGTGTAATCGCGATACGGAGCGGTATAAACGTGCTGAACGGCCACAGCGCGGCAATTGTTACCGTTTAGATGGATAGAGCGATTAGTAGTGCGTCTATAAGAACACGCGTAATGGCAAAAGGAGCGTTATTTAGTTTTTAATAAGCGTTTAAATAATTTTGAAACGACCAAAAACACCGTTGACAACCGACAAACGGATCGCGCGCCGTGGCGTATTCTGTACGGTACGCAGTCAGGGGACGGCGGAGACATTCGAACCGGGCGCCGGTTATTGAATTCTCGGTCAACGCAACGATGGCAGACTCGGCAACTAGCGCACCGGCCCCGGCCACCACGACACCCAAGAAATCCAAGGCGGCGGCGAGCAAGAAACCCCGCGTCAAGCCGGCCCACCCGCCGACCAGCGACATGGTCAACGCGGCGATCAAGAACCTGAAGGAGCGCGGCGGCTCTTCCCTGCAGGCGATCAAGAAGTACATCGCGGCCAACTACAAGGTGGACGCCGAGAAATTGGCTCCGTTCATCCGCAAGTACCTCAAGTCCGCCGTCGCGGCCGGCACCCTGACCCAGCCGAAAGGCAAGGGAGCGTCGGGATCGTTCAAGCTGTCCGTGAAGGGCGAAGGCAAGACGACCACCGCCGGCAAGAAGACCGCCAAGAAGCCGGCCGCAGCCAAGCCCAAAGGGGAGAAGAAACCCAAGGCGACGGTGAAGAAGGCAGCCAAGAAACCGGCGGCGGCCAAACCGAAAGCCGCCAAGCCCGCTGCCAAATCGCCGAAAGCGAAGAAGGTGTCCAAGCCGCCGACCAAGAAGCCCAAGTCCCCGAAACCGAAGAAGGCCGCGGTGAAGAAGCCCAAGACCCCCAAGAAAGCGGCGGCCAAGAAGAAGTAAACACTTCGCACCCCCGCCCTAGCGCTCGCTAGTGAAAAAAACGGCCTTTGTAAAGGCCACCATTTATCTCAATCGTATTTAACTCACGCTTTGGCTATCAACACAAATAAATCAATTTTATTTCGATATTAATCATTACACAAGAAATATTGCACAGCTTCCGAAATTAGTCACCACATAAGCCACTATGGCTTGTGCGTGGGTGACGAGTTCCTTATAAGATATAAGTGCACTCTGAAAATTACGTTTGAAAGAAATTACATTAAATATGAATAATTATTACTAAGTTTCAAATATTAAGAACAACGAGGTACATTTACATACAGACGTTATTTTTGTATTAAGAAGGAATATAATAAAAAAATAATAGAAACAATTAATCGTTAAATGACAAAGTCCAAAATGACCACTCCTCACAGTGACCGTATAGACAAAAATAAATAAAAAATAAAATAAATAAACTTGTCCAATATTATTCATCAGTATATATATATAAAGAGGTTTGATATTAAACTACAACAAACATTTCGACATATAATGCAAATTAGTGGAGTGTAATTTTGAATAGCGATTAAAATATAACACAGAGGATGAAGATTGCAGCAGGGCTGTGTATTAAAATAAAATACCCCCGTTGCAGCAGACCTGAATATTCAGCGAATTTCAAATGCAAAATAACATTGTTGAAGCCAACATAACGAGATTTGGCATGTTCCATAGGAAATGAGTATGCAGGTTTGCTGCAAAAAAAATAAATGTCGGGGATTTTAGACTAATAAAAATTATATGTCATCCAGATGAAAACAAAAACCAAGTTTTATCAGGATATGTTGGAAAATGAGCAAGATATAGAAATCTAGTCATTTCCCGTGTGGTTAACATTGTGAGAACGTACTGTGTTTACCACTTTCAATATTTCGTTAACCAATGGACATAGAGCAGTATATATATATATATATAATTTTTTTTCAGCCGAATTCAATTGGTTTTAAGGAACTATTCAGAGCGATTACCACCTTACACACCTGTAGAAAATATCATTAAGACCGGACCATTTATATGGCCGTTATCGTGCTCTAACAGACACACACAGAAATAAACGGATATATATATATATATATATATATTATAAATCAAAACGATCGGTGTTTTTATTTATTATTATTCATTTTTCTTTCTTTTGCTACTACTAGGGGCCCCAAAAGGAAAAGTTATAGAGGTGTTATGCTTAGGTCTTACCATAAGACCTACGGTAATAGGTAGTTAAATTGGCTGAAATGTATATTTAAATAAAATGAAACGAATGAAAGTTAGAAAAGCCCGAGTAAATGATTTATGTGTTTGAGGGAAAATAAAAAAAAAATGTATAATCACGGTGATGGTTGTAATATGCGTGTTGTACTAAGATATAGAATGTCAGCGGTGGATAATAACGTGCGCGGACGGCGAACGGCGTCAACAAGGTGCAAGTGTGAGTTGAATACGAGTGAAAATATTGGTGGCCTTTAGAAAGGCCGTTTTTTGAGGCGCGTAGACGCCGAGCGGTGCACAGCTTAGGCGCGTTCTCCGCGGATCCGGCGGGCCAGCTGGATGTCCTTGGGCATGATGGTGACTCGCTTGGCGTGGATGGCGCACAAGTTGGTGTCTTCGAACAGTCCGACGAGGTAGGCCTCGCTCGCCTCCTGCAGTGCCATGACGGCGGAGCTCTGGAAACGCAGGTCGGTCTTGAAGTCCTGGGCGATCTCGCGGACGAGTCGCTGGAAGGGCAGCTTGCGGATCAGAAGCTCGGTGGACTTCTGGTAACGACGGATCTCTCGCAGGGCGACCGTGCCGGGCCTGTAACGGTGGGGCTTCTTCACTCCTCCGGTCGCCGGGGCGCTCTTCCTGGCGGCTTTGGTCGCTAGCTGCTTCCTCGGGGCCTTGCCACCGGTGGACTTGCGGGCTGTCTGCTTTGTACGGGCCATGTCGCAGTTGTAGACGGGCTGAGTCGATATGATGACCCGCCGGGGCCGGTGGGTAGTTTTCTGCGCTCGCCTCGCGCTCCTATTGGCCGGCGCGTCTCGGCCAATGGGAGCGAGGCCCGAATTGAGAAAACACCGAGAACCCATCGGCGGTGTATGCGGACGATGCCATGACTATGGGCATGACGACTCCACCTGCCAAAGCCCCAATTCCCGTTGCCGCGTCTGTGGACTGTCCGCTCCGCCTTCTAGCGGACGGTGTGACCATGAGGGCCATGATCTGACCCGGTCATACTGCGCTACCTGTAATAGGTACGGGCACTACACAGGCCAGCGATCCTGCCCCAAGTACCCAAAAGACCAAAATGACCCCCATGCGACCCGCCCTGTCAAGATCATTCCTCCTCCCAACCCCCCGAAATCGAACCCGTGGGACCTTCGTCTCTCCGACTTCCCGGCCCTCAAACCTGACAACCTTCTGGCCCCCACAACTACTTCCGACCCGGACCCCGATGCCACATCCCAACACGAACAACAACCCTCCACAAACCCGACGCCCTCCACAGGCCCTTCAACTGCCGTCCCCTGCCCCGAAACCTCCGACCAACCACAGCCCCCCACCAACTTCGTCACCCTCGAAGCCCTCAACTCATTCCTCGATCAACTCCTAACCACCCTGAGCGACGGCTTCAAAAGGACCTTTGACGCCCTGCTGTCGCTCCTCCTCGCCTCCGCTCCCGCCCAAGGTCAGCAGCGAGTTCGTGATACGGTCAACGGCGTCACCAAACGTTTGTTTGAGACCCGCACCATTTTGCACGAGGCTGGCAACGGGCTGAGCGTCATCCACACCGCCTCCAAACGTCCTTCCAATGCCGGTCGTCACTAAAACCCGCTCTTGTCTCCGCCTCTGCCACATCAACCTCAACTCCTTCCGAACCAGGCGTTCCGCCCTCATCGACCTCATCGCAGACTACCACCTGGACATCCTAACCCTCAACGAAACCAAACTGTCCCCCACCACCCGAGCTTCCCTCCCCGGCTTTTCCCTCCTCCGCCGTGACAACCTTCCCCGGTCCGGTGGCCTTGCCATCGCTTTCCGATCCGAACTCGACGTCCGTCACCTCCCTCTCCCTGGTAACCCGGCTTCCGCCCTCATGGCATCTGTTCGCCTACCTAGGCAACCCCCCTTCACTCTTCTTACCCTCCACGCCAACCCTCTCGATCCCGACCTCATCGACCTGATGGAACAGGTTGCCGCTACCCACCCACGACTGGTAATAGCGGCAGACCTGAACTGTCACCACCAGGCCCTGGGGGATCGTACCACTACGCCCCCGGGCCGCCTCCTTTTCCAATTTCTCCTGGACGCTCGACTCCACCACCACATGACCCCTCCCACACGGTACCCGAACCACGAAGGCCAACTCCCTACATCCCCCGACAAGCTCATCACATCCCCCGAACTATCCCGGAAAATCCTAAAAGTCCTCTCCAGCCACGACATAGGCTCCGACCACGTTCCTCTCATTTTTGACTTGAAAATCCGCCCTTACCCCTTCAAATCCGACACCCATGATGCATTCTACGTCTCCGACTACAAGAATGCAGACTGGGATTCCTATAACCGCTCCCTCACCACTTCTCTCACTCCACTGACCCAGCAACCACCCCCCCGCACACCCGGCCAAATTGACGACCTCCACTCATCCATCACCACAGCAATCCTTTCCGCCAAGGAAGCCTCCGTCCCCACGAAACGTGTTCTTCACACCCCCCTCCGCCTTCCCCCAGACGTCATAGCCCTCATCAAAGCCAAACGCCGCGCCAGGCGACTCCTCCTCCGTGATCCTACCTCCCCCTACCTCCACGCTGCCTACAGAGCCCTAGTCGATCGCGTTAAGGTTGCAGTCTGCTCCTTTCGAGACGACAGGGCGATGAAGGTGTGCGAGAAGGCAGATTCCGACTTCCACAACAACCCTCGTAGTTTTTGGCGTCTCGTCAAACACTACAACAGTCCCTCCACTCCCTCCGGATCCCTCCTGGTCAATGACGCGGTCGTCTCGGACAGCCAAGGCATTGCTGAGGCCTTCCGTGACTCCCTCTCCACCATTCACTCTGTCCCCATGCACCCCGACTTTGACAACAACCACTTCACTCTCACTAACGCACTGGTCACTCGACAACACGACACCTTCCACCCCCCAGACACCATCCCCGACGATCTTCCCGACCACGACCTCCTGAGTCCCATCACCTTCCAGGAGGTGGACCGGAAACGACGCCACCTCCGCAACACCGCCCCCGGCCCCGATGGAATCTCCAACCTCCTCATCAAACAATCTCCACCAATTCTCATCCGTCTTCTGACAACACTCTTCACCTCAATCCTCCTTCTCGGCTACTCTCCCCCCTCCTGGAAACACGCCCATGTCATCCTCTTCGCCAAGCCCCACAAGGATCCCCGAAACCCAAGCAACTATCGCCCAATCAGTCTCACCTCCACCCTTTCAAAACTCTTCGAAAAAGTCCTGACCTCAAGGCTCCACACCCACCTCAACTCTCTCAATCTCCTTCCACTCACCCAAGCCGGCTTTCGTCCCGGAGTCAACATGTACGACCAGCTTCTGCGGGTCGTCACATGCCTCCAAACAAACAACTCCCTCCACCGCCCAACAATCCTAGCCCTCATGGATGTCCAGAAGGCCTTCGACACCGTTTGGCACAATGGTCTCCGGTCCAAACTCCTCCACCTCCAACTGCCCCTCCCCGTCATCCGATGGATCTCCCACTTCCTCGACGGACGGACCGCTCAGGTTCGTTTCCGTGGCTCCCTATCCTCCCCCTTCACCCTGGAAGCCGGCGTCCCCCAAGGCTCCGCCATCTCTCCTCTTCTCTACCTCATCTACGTCCGTGACCTGCCCGCCCCCGTTCCACGCACTCCCACAGACACCTCGTGCGGTCTCGCTCAGTTCGCTGACGATACCGCATTCTGGGTGTCAGACAGACGACAGGACAACCTCATCCGCAAAATGACACAAACACTGACCGACTACCTTTCCTACTGCAACCACTGGCGCATTTCCCTCAACACTTCCAAAACCCAGCTCTGCTTCTTCAACTTCCATGCGCGTCGCTTCGCCCGCATCAACTCCGATCCCATCCTTCTCAACCGAGTCCGCATTCCTCTGAAAAAATCCTGCACCTACCTCGGGGTCACACTCGACTCCAAACTCTCCTTCCTCCCACACCTCCGTCAAACCAAAAAACGAGCCACATCCCGCCTCAAAGCCATTAGGATCCTCAACAACCGCCACCGTCCCTGCTCCCAAACGACCCTCTCCCGGATTTACACCTCCGTCGTCCGTCCCGTGCTCACCTTCGCCCATCCTCTCCTGCTCTCCGCCCCAGATCACTTCATTTCCAACTTTGAAGCCACCGAAAGGCGTGCCCTTCGGCTGGCAGCACATCTCCCTCCCTGGACCCGAAACCAAACTGCCTACGACGCCCACACTGTTCCTCCCCTCCGAGACTTCCTCACCCAACTCAACTCCAAATACCTCGACCGAGCCCGCTCCTCAGACATCCTGCAGCCTTTCTTTCAACCCTACTTCACCAACCGACCCAGCCTGACGCTTCACCACCTTGTAGCCCTCGACAACCCACCCCCACCCCAACCACCCCAACTGCCCCAACCCCCACCATAACCCTCCAGACCAACACCACCGGAGTACGGTACAGGCCGTAGGCCTGCGACCGTACCAAAATTTTTTGGAAGCGACCTGACCCTGACCCTACCCTGACCAACCCACCCACCATCACCCACTTTTGAAAGACGCCACTCCCCGACTAACACCACATCACTGCACCTCACGCAGGAACCACACAAAACTTCCAAAACACATCACCAGCGTAGCAGCAGGCATTCGTATGTAACTTAATCTCGTATTAAACTTCAAAGTCCTGCTGCAACGCCCCATCCACACTCTCAACGAACCACCCGTCATCACCAGACAAACCACCTCACAGTGAATCTCGACCACAACTCACCACTGCCCAACCCACACTAACCCCACCGAAATCCACACCCAACCATCACCAACCAACCAACCACCAGCATCGCTGCAGGCATTCGTATTGAACTATTCTCGTATTGAACTACAAAGTCCTGCAGCGGTGCGCTACCCTAACCCACCTGTCCAAGGCTGAAGAGGGAAAAATCCCTATAACAGCCTCAGTGTGCCGACCCGGCCACTGGAACCTCACGATCACGTCACGTCACGGCGGTGTATCATATCGCCACAGCACAGCTCATCGAGATGACCGGACGCGGCAAAGGAGGCAAGGGGCTCGGAAAGGGAGGAGCGAAGCGTCACCGCAAGGTGCTGAGAGACAACATCCAGGGCATCACCAAGCCGGCCATCCGTCGTCTCGCCCGGCGCGGCGGCGTGAAGCGTATCTCCGGTCTGATCTACGAGGAGACCCGCGGCGTGCTCAAGGTATTCCTGGAGAACGTCATCAGGGACGCCGTCACATACACCGAGCACGCCAAGAGGAAGACGGTCACCGCCATGGACGTCGTATACGCGCTGAAACGCCAGGGCCGCACTCTCTACGGATTCGGCGGTTAAGCTGTCGACAGTCGCCCCAGAGCGCCACGACGCTCGCCTCAAAAAACGGCCTTTCTAAAGGCCACCAGTCAATTCAATCGTATTCATCTCGCTTGCCCTGACGACGTATTTCGCTGTCAGACAATATATCTTAACCCTAGTTGGACGATGCGTCCAAGTCCGTACCGTTAGATTCACGTTAAAACACGATATTGAAAATAGCGTTTATTCACTTTGAAGCAAATATTATGTGAAACTGGGAAGATCAACCGAAGGAAATAATTAATTTTATTTCTTTATCTATATAAACCTATCGTAGTTGTTGGAAAAGAAATTCTTTTTCAATTTTAATCGCAATCCTCGCTTAATTTTTTTTTTCTAAAATAAAACAATGACAGTTAAAAGTGGATGAAATTGAAAAAAAAAAAAATATTATTTTTATTGCCGGTTGAAATTGAATAGCGCGCATTCAACGTCTCCTGCAGTCCGGACTGCCCGATTTCCGGTCAACCGTCGGCGTCGCGGCCGCTGATCGTTTTTCGCCGATTATTGCATAGCGACTACTTTAATCTACCATATTTCTCAAACGTAAGTTTTGACGGTATCCTGAGTGGTATAATACTAACGTTCTGGTCCTATTCCATCACCCTATTTATCCGTCATGTTGCCACACTTCCGTTTTTCTTTTGTATTTCATGTCAAAATTAGACGGATCGCAGTGTGAACATAGCATAGCGACTAATTTAATCAACCATATTTCTCAAACGTAAGTTTAGACGGTATTTTGAATATTATAATACTAAAGTTCTGGTACTATTCTATCACCTTATGTATGCGTCATGTTGCCACACTCCCGTTTTTCTTTTATATTCGATATCATAAACTCAGACGGATTGCTAAGTGAACATTGCATAGCCATAACTTCTGAACCGTAAGTCTTACAGAAACGCGGATGGTGTTATTTTGCTTGCCTTGCTAAGCACTATAAGCCATAAAAATTTGATCGAGATCGTACGAGCCATTAAAAAAGAATTGAATTTTTTTAACGAATTTTTGTATGCTGATCGTTTTTCGCCGATTACTCGTAGACGGCTCGATTTAGAGGTAAACACGCGGTTAGACGAAACGTAGGGACGGTCGCGTAGAGCCGAATGACGCGATCGTCACGCGGGTACGGAGTCCGTGTAGGCTTCTATGGGCGTTATAAGGAATTGAAATAAAACGGCGAATACCTCGGCGACGCGGCGAAATACCGGCTCGCCGACGGCGCCGGCGTTTACAGGAGGAGTAGACGAAGAAAACGAGACGTCAACGGTTCGGATATCTCTAACGGTTCGCGAGATACGCTCGTTTTTAGTGTCGTCGGTGAGGGGGCTGTCGGCGTTTCGGCGTATCCCTTTGATCGAGATAGAAATATATAGGTGGACCGCGTTACAGCCGGTATATATAGTAGCCGTCTTCTGTACGGTACCGCGTCAGGGGACGTCTTCGACAGTCGTTTGACCGAGGCTCTCGGCAGATTTTCGGGCATCGCGGACCGCGGGCGGCCCGGTGGCCGATCCCGCAGAATCTTGGCCGATTTTCGGGCATCGCTGACCGCGGGCGGCCCGGTGACCGATCCCCCAGAATCTTGGCCGATTTACGGGCATCGCGGACTCCGGTCGGCCGTTGATGCCCTGCCACTAGCCGGCCTTGTGTTTAACGTGTCGAGTCCGTTTGTGCTCGAACTTTTGCGTCGATAACTCGGTGAAATAGTGTGTTTGAGCGAGAAATAAAAATATTTCAGAAAAAAAAATAATCGAAAATCACTTATTCGAATATACGATTTCTAGTAGGTTTCAGTTAAAAATAAAATCGTTTGTCATGCTTTATATGAATTTTGTAATCGGAAAGTGAAAAGAAAACTTGATCAATTTATTTTATAACCTCATTTGTGTTTAGGAATAACGGCTTTTATTATACTAAGAAAAACCCGATTCCGGGGGTATTGACTTTTCACTCTTGTAAGTAATAATTAATCGGTATGAACATTGACTTTTACTTAATCTGATTGAACGATAAGACTGTTGAACTAATAAAGTTATAGGATAATATATGTATATGTTTAGTGTTTGTATACTTAAAAATAGAATATAGCTTAGGACTTATTTATTATATTGGGCTACAATGATTTTATGCATAACATGTTTGTTATTTGTATTTTTTTAACAAGTTTTAAAATACAATTTTGAGTTTGATTTATATATATATAGATTAATAATGAATATAATATGTCTTGTCACTGTGAAATAAAAAATTTAAATCTGTGTAAGTCTCCAATCGGGCATAGCCTTGGAGACTAAATTAATTTTCCGAATAAAAAAAATGGAACTTGTATAGACATTTCATGTATTTCAGGGTCAGTCTGGCTACGTTATTGCAATTTGCAAATTAAATGTATTTCTTGATTTACATGGAATGAATGTACTCTACTGTACTATATTTGGGAAATAAAGAATTTATTATTAAATGTACATTAATTTACAGACCCGCACGCCTGTTTGGAGCACGTGGGCCGTTGTGAAATATAGGATACCTACACTAGAGAAGGTGTTCTAATGATAGGACTAATAAAAAATTATTTCATATCAAAATGATTTAATTTATATGTTAAGACGTATACATTGAGGTACTTTTTACAATTATTACTACAATTAACTGAGTTATTCAAATTTTACTAACAGAATTTAAGCAAATTTGCTACAACTGCCATAAAACAAGCGAGTACATTCTGTTGTAAAAATTTTGCACTAGCTCCGTTGATTGTGGTTTGATCTTAATAATCTTTATACGGTTTTGTAGGAAATAAAATTTCGCAACTTTTTTGTCTCCTGTACAATCGTTGTAAACTTAACGGTTTTTGGTTAAAATATAAAAATGACTGCCATTTTCAAATGGTAAAAATTAGAAACTTGATACTCCGCACGAGATTTGGTCCTATTACTCAGCATATACGTACCAAGTTTGAAGTAGATATCTTTAGTAGTTCAATAGTTATGCAAAATCATGTTAAAAACACATACGGACCGACAGATGGATAACCGAGCATTTTAGGTCCCATGTTTACGGGAACTTTTTACTTAGTTTTGACGTAAGTAACCATATCCCGAAGTCCTCAAGGGTTTTTGTCTCAACACCCTGTATAGCAGCTGTTGATCGGTTGACTCGGTACTGCAGATACAGTAGCCTATAGTCCGATATCCTATGATGTTGTATTACAGTATCAGCATATATGGAAACAATACAATTTGTAAGCTCCCGATAGAAAATAAATGCAAGAGGCCGATTAATTTAAAAAGTGAAAACTCTTTGAGTCGGTCGTAGTAATATTATATTTATGGATGACCGCTGGTATAGTAGGCCTACAGTTGTATGATGATTTAAAAATATATTTAAACTCTTATAATCGTCTCCAAAATTAAAATTTATTTTCTTCCTTTTTTTAGCAATACAATTTACGATTGCGTCGCAATAAAGGTTAAACTCAAACATAATACTTTGTACAATTGTTTTTAAAATTTCAAACTTTTCTCAATATTTAAAACGCAAATTACGGTAGGTACTCATTTCAAAACCAAGTCATGTACAGATAAACGAATAAATGTTAATTTCACTATACAAACCGATCTATGTAATTCGGACATAAATCAATTCCTAATGTAACGCAGGCACGTGTTGTCGATCCTTTAATACCTTGTATTCCATTCTGTTTAATTTCATATTTAAAAAATATTTTTCCCGTCTGGTACGTGAGAAACGTTTTCCAACAATCAAATCGAGTAAAAAGTCTCAAGTCTTACAACGTACCCGCTTATACGCAATCGACTCTTTTCACCACGTGTTGCGACGAACAACGCTGTGCGCGACAGTTGGAATCGGTTTTCACCAAAAAGTTACAATACATTTGAGCTGTAAGAAAAATACGAATTCATTGTTCCGGACGAAATAGAGTTGATACAGTGAAAACATAAGATATTACACTGGAATAAATACACCAAGGCGTACTAGCGTCTGGTGTTTGGACAGCGTCTACAGTTGTGTCTAAGGGGTGGTGAATTATGGCGATTGGCGGCGGTACGGTAGTCACGCTCGTCCCGGAGTGGATATTTTCGATTAAATCAATGTTTACGCTACCGGTATTAACGGTTTATATGCCGAAAAAACGTGCCAAATTCAAATTATAAACATTTTTAGAGGTGCAAACCGTGTCCGACGAAGGTGTAACCGCGATACGGAGCGGTATAAACGTGCTAAACGGCCACAGCGCGGCAATTGATACCGTTTAGATGGATAGAACGATTAGTAGTGCGTCTATAATAACACGCGTGATGGCAAAAGGAGCGCTATTTAGTTTTTAATAAGCGTTTAAATAATTTTGAAACTACCAAAAACACCGTTGACAACCGACAAACCGATCGCGCGCCGTGGCGTATTCTGTACGGTACGCAGTCAGGGGACGCCGGAGACATTCGAACCGGGCGCCGGCTATTGAATTCTCCGTCAACGCAACGATGGCAGACTCGGCAACTAGCGCACCGGCCCCGGCCACCACGACACCCAAGAAATCCAAGGCGGCGGCGAGCAAGAAACCCCGCGTCAAGCCGGCCCACCCGCCGACCAGCGACATGGTCAACGCGGCGATCAAGAACCTGAAGGAGCGCGGCGGCTCTTCCCTGCAGGCGATCAAGAAGTACATCGCGGCCAACTACAAGGTGGACGCCGAGAAATTGGCCCCGTTCATCCGCAAGTACCTCAAGTCCGCCGTCGCGGCCGGCACCCTGACCCAGCCGAAAGGCAAGGGAGCGTCGGGATCGTTCAAGCTGTCCGTGAAGGGCGAAGGCAAGACGACCACCGCCGGCAAGAAGGCCGCCAAGAAGCCGGCCGCAGCCAAGCCCAAAGGGGAGAAGAAACCCAAGGCGACGGTGAAGAAGGCAGCCAAGAAACCGGCGGCGGCCAAACCGAAAGCCGCCAAGCCCGCTGCCAAATCGCCGAAAGCGAAGAAGGTGTCCAAGCCGCCGACCAAGAAGCCCAAGTCCCCGAAACCGAAGAAGGCCGCGGTGAAGAAGCCCAAGACCCCCAAGAAAGCGGCGGCCAAGAAGAAGTAAACACTTCGCACCCCCGCCCTAGCGCTCGCTAGTGAAAAAAACGGCCTTTGTAAAGGCCACCATTTATCTCAATCGTATTTAACTCACGCTTTGGCTATCAACACAAGTAAATCAAATTTATTTCGATATTAATCATTACACAAGAAATATTGCACAGCTTCCGAAATTAGTCACCACATAAGCCACTATGGCTTGTGCGTGGGTGACGAGTTCCTTATAAGATATAAGTGCACTCTGAAAATTACGTTTGAAAGAAATTACATTAAATATGAATAATTATTACTAAGTTTCAAATATTAAGAACAACGAGGTACATTTACATACAGACGTTATTTTTGTATTAAGAAGGAATATAATAAAAAAATAATAGAAACAATTAATCGTTAAATGACAAAGTCCAAAATGACCACTCCTCACAGTGACCGTATAGACAAAAATAAATAAAAAATAAAATAAATAAACTTGTCCAATATTATTCATCAGTATATATATATAAAGAGGTTTGATATTAAACTACAACAAACATTTCGACATATAATGCAAATTAGTGGAGTGTAATTTTGAATAGCGATTAAAATATAACACAGAGGATGAAGATTGCAGCAGGGCTGTGTATTAAAATAAAATACCCCCGTTGCAGCAGACCTGCATATTCAGCGAATTTCAAATGCAAAATAACATTGTTGAAGCCAACATAACGAGACTTGGCATGTTCCATAGGAAATGAGTATGCAGGTTTGCTGCAAAAAAAAAAAAAACTGTCGGGGATTTTAGACTAATACAAATTATATGTCATCCAGATGAAAACAAAAACCAAGTTTTATCAGGATATGTTGGAAAATGAGCAAGATATAGAATTACATTGTGAGAACGTACTGTGTTTACCACTTTCAATATATCGTTAACCAATGGACATAGAGCAGTGATTCAAAATACAAAATTGTTTGTTTTCCTTTTTGTTTATATAAATATATATATATATATATATATATATATATATAATTTTTTTTCAGCCGAATTCAATTGGTTTTAAGGAACTATTCAGAGCGATTACCACTTTACACACCTGTAGAAAATATCATTAAGACCGGACCATTTATATGGCCGTTATCGTGCTCTAACAGACACACACAGAAATGTGTGTGTCTGTGTTTATTTATTATTATTAATTTTTCTTTCTTTTGCTACCACTAGGGGCCCCAAAAGGAAAAGTTATAGAGATGTTACGGTAATAGGTAGTTAAATTGGCTGAAATGTATATTTAAATAAAATGAAACGAATGAAAGTTAGAAAAGCCCGAGTAAATGATTTATGTATTTGAGGTAAAATAAAAAAAAAATGTATAATCACGGTGATAGTTGAAATATGCGTGTTGTACTAAGATATAGAATGTCAGCGGTGGATAATAACGTGCGCGGACGGCGAACGGCGTCAAAAAGGTGCAAGTGTGAGTTGAATACGAGTGAAAATATTGGTGGCCTTTAGAAAGGCCGTTTTTTGAGGCGCGTAGACGCCGAGCGGTGCACAGCTTAGGCGCGTTCTCCGCGGATCCGGCGGGCCAGCTGGATGTCCTTGGGCATGATGGTGACTCGCTTGGCGTGGATGGCGCACAAGTTGGTGTCTTCGAACAGTCCGACGAGGTAGGCCTCGCTCGCCTCCTGCAGTGCCATGACGGCGGAGCTCTGGAAACGCAGGTCGGTCTTGAAGTCCTGGGCGATCTCGCGGACGAGTCGCTGGAAGGGCAGCTTGCGGATCAGAAGCTCGGTGGACTTCTGGTAACGACGGATCTCTCGCAGGGCGACCGTGCCGGGCCTGTAACGGTGGGGCTTCTTCACTCCTCCGGTCGCCGGGGCGCTCTTCCTGGCGGCTTTGGTCGCTAGCTGCTTCCTCGGGGCCTTGCCACCGGTGGACTTGCGGGCTGTCTGCTTTGTACGGGCCATGTCGCAGTTGTAGACGGGCTGAGTCGATATGATGACCCGCCGTGACGTGACGTGATCGTGAGGTTCCAGTGGCCGGGTCGGCACACTGAGGCTGTTATAGGGATTGTTCCCTCTTCAGCCTTGGACAGGTGGGTTAGGGTAGCGCACAGCTGCAGGACTTTGTAGTTCAATACGAGAATAGTTCAATACGAATGCCTGCAGCTGTGCTGTTGGTTGGTTGGTGATGGTTGGGTGTGGATTTCGGTGAGGTTAGTGTGGGTTGGGCAGTGGTGAGTTGTGGTCGAGTTTCACTGTGAGTCGTTTTGTCTGGTGATGACGGGTGGTTCGTTGAGAGTGTGGATGGGGCGTTGCAGCAGGACTTTGCAGTTTAATACGAGATTAAGTTACATACGAATGCCTGCTGCTACGCTGGTGGTGTGTTTCGGAAGTTTTGAGTGGTTCTTGCGTGAGGTGCAGTGATGTGGTGTTAGTCGGGGAGTGGCGTCTTTCAAGGTGGGTGATGGTGGGTGGGTTGGTCAGGGTAGGGTCAGGGTAGGGTCGCTTCCAAAAAATTTTGGTACGGTCGCAGGCCTACGGCCTGTACCGTACTCCGGTGGTTTTGGTCTGGAGGGTTATGGTAGGGGTTGGGGCAGTTGGGGTGGTTGGGGTGGGGGTGGGTTGTCGAGGGCTACGAGGTGGTGAAGGGTCAGGCTGGGTCGGTTTGTGAAGTAGGGTTGAAAGAAAGGCTGCAGGATGTCTGAGGAGCGGGCTCGGTCGAGGTATTTGGAGTTGAGGTGGGTGAGGAAGTCTCGGAGGGGAGGAACAGTGTGGGCGTCGTAGGCAGTTTGGTTTCGGGTCCAGGGAGGGAGATGGGCTGCCAGCCGAAGGGCACGCCTTTCGGTGGCTTCAAAGCTGGAAATGAAGTGATCTGGGGCGGAGAGCAGGAGAGGATGGGCGAAGGTGAGCACGGGACGGACGACGGAGGTGTAAATCCGGGAGAGGGTCGTTTGGGAGCAGGGACGGTGGCGGTTGTTCAGGATTCTCATGGCTTTGAGGCGGGATGTGGCTCGTTTTTTGGTTTGACGGAGGTGTGGGAGGAAGGAGAGTTTGGAGTCGAGTGTGACCCCGAGGTAAGTGCAGGATTTTTTCAGAGGAATGCGGACTCGGTTGAGAAGGATGGGATCGGAGTTGATGCGGGCGAAGCGACGCGCATGGAAGTTGAAGAAGCAGAGTTGGGTTTTGGAAGTGTTGAGGGAAATGCGCCAGTGGTTGCAGTAGGAAAGGTAGTCGGTCAGTGTTTGCGTCATTTTGCGGATGAGGTTGTCCTGTCGTATGTCTGACACCCAGAATGCGGTATCGTCAGCGAACTGAGCGAGACCGCACGAGGTGTCTGTGGGAGTGCGTGGAGCGGGGGCAGGCAGGTCGCGGACGTAGATGAGGTAGAGAAGAGGAGAGATGGCGGAGCCTTGGGGGACGCCGGCTTCCAGGGTGAAGGGGGAGGATAGGGAGCCACGGAAACGCACCTGAGCGGTCCGTCCGTCGAGGAAGTGGGAGATCCATCGGATGACGGGGAGGGGCAGTTGGAGGTGGAGGAGTTTGGACCGGAGGCCATTGTGCCAAACGGTGTCGAAGGCCTTCTGGACATCCATGAGGGCTAGGATTGTTGGGCGGTGGAGGGAGTTGTTTGTTTGGAGGCATGTGACGACCCGCAGAAGCTGGTCGTACATGTTGACTCCGGGACGAAAGCCGGCTTGGGTGAGTGGAAGGAGATTGAGAGAGTTGAGGTGGGTGTGGAGCCTTGAGGTCAGGACTTTTTCGAAGAGTTTCGAAAGGGTGGAGGTGAGACTGATTGGGCGATAGTTGCTTGGGTTTCGGGGATCCTTGTGGGGCTTGGCGAAGAGGATGACATGGGCGTGTTTCCAGGAGGGGGGAGAGTAGCCGAGAAGGAGGATGAGGTGAAGAGTGTTGTCAGAAGACGGATGAGAATTGTCGCCCCAGAGCGCCACGACGCTCGCCTCAAAAAACGGCCTTTCTAAAGGCCACCAGTCAATTCAATCGTATTCATCTCGCTTGCCCTGACGACGTATTTCGCTGTCAGACAATATATCTTAACCCTAGTTGGACGATGCGTCCAAGTCCGTACCGTTAGATTCACGTTAAAACACGATATTGAAAATAGCGTTTATTCACTTTGAAGCAAATATTATGTGAAACTGGGAAGATCAACCGAAGGAAATAATTAATTTTATTTCTTTATCTATATAAACCTATCGTAGTTGTTGGAAAAGAAATTCTTTTTCAATTTTAATCGCAATCCTCGCTTAATTTTTTTTTTTTCTAAAATAAAACAATGACAGTTAAAAGTGGATGAAATTGAAAAAAAAAAAAAATATTATTTTTATTGCCGGTTGAAATTGAATAGCGCGCATTCAACGTCTCCTGCAGTCCGGACTGCCCGATTTCCGGTCAACCGTCGGCGTCGCGGCCGCTGATCGTTTTTCGCCGATTATTGCATAGCGACTACTTTAATCTACCATATTTCTCAAACGTAAGTTTTGACGGTATCCTGAGTGGTATAATACTAACGTTCTGGTCCTATTCCATCACCCTATTTATCCGTCATGTTGCCACACTTCCGTTTTTCTTTTGTATTTCATGTCAAAATTAGACGGATCGCAGTGTGAACATAGCATAGCGACTAATTTAATCAACCATATTTCTCAAACGTAAGTTTAGACGGTATTTTGAATATTATAATACTAAAGTTCTGGTACTATTCTATCACCTTATGTATGCGTCATGTTGCCACACTCCCGTTTTTCTTTTATATTCGATATCATAAACTCAGACGGATTGCTAAGTGAACATTGCATAGCCATAACTTCTGAACCGTAAGTCTTACAGAAACGCGGATGGTGTTATTTTGCTTGCCTTGCTAAGCACTATAAGCCATAAAAATTTGATCGAGATCGTACGAGCCATTAAAAAAGAATTGAATTTTTTTAACGAATTTTTGTATGCTGATCGTTTTTCGCCGATTACTCGTAGACGGCTCGATTTAGAGGTAAACACGCGGTTAGACGAAACGTAGGGACGGTCGCGTAGAGCCGAATGACGCGATCGTCACGCGGGTACGGAGTCCGTGTAGGCTTCTATGGGCGTTATAAGGAATTGAAATAAAACGGCGAATACCTCGGCGACGCGGCGAAATACCGGCTCGCCGACGGCGCCGGCGTTTACAGGAGGAGTAGACGAAGAAAACGAGACGTCAACGGTTCGGATATCTCTAACGGTTCGCGAGATACGCTCGTTTTTAGTGTCGTCGGTGAGGGGGCTGTCGGCGTTTCGGCGTATCCCTTTGATCGAGATAGAAATATATAGGTGGACCGCGTTACAGCCGGTATATATAGTAGCCGTCTTCTGTACGGTACCGCGTCAGGGGACGTCTTCGACAGTCGTTTGACCGAGGCTCTCGGCAGATTTTCGGGCATCGCGGACCGCGGGCGGCCCGGTGGCCGATCCCGCAGAATCTTGGCCGATTTTCGGGCATCGCTGACCGCGGGCGGCCCGGTGACCGATCCCCCAGAATCTTGGCCGATTTACGGGCATCGCGGACTCCGGTCGGCCGTTGATGCCCTGCCACTAGCCGGCCTTGTGTTTAACGTGTCGAGTCCGTTTGTGCTCGAACTTTTGCGTCGATAACTCGGTGAAATAGTGTGTTTGAGCGAGAAATAAAAATATTTCAGAAAAAAAAATAATCGAAAATCACTTATTCGAATATACGATTTCTAGTAGGTTTCAGTTAAAAATAAAATCGTTTGTCATGCTTTATATGAATTTTGTAATCGGAAAGTGAAAAGAAAACTTGATCAATTTATTTTATAACCTCATTTGTGTTTAGGAATAACGGCTTTTATTATACTAAGAAAAACCCGATTCCGGGGGTATTGACTTTTCACTCTTGTAAGTAATAATTAATCGGTATGAACATTGACTTTTACTTAATCTGATTGAACGATAAGACTGTTGAACTAATAAAGTTATAGGATAATATATGTATATGTTTAGTGTTTGTATACTTAAAAATAGAATATAGCTTAGGACTTATTTATTATATTGGGCTACAATGATTTTATGCATAACATGTTTGTTATTTGTATTTTTTTAACAAGTTTTAAAATACAATTTTGAGTTTGATTTATATATATATAGATTAATAATGAATATAATATGTCTTGTCACTGTGAAATAAAAAATTTAAATCTGTGTAAGTCTCCAATCGGGCATAGCCTTGGAGACTAAATTAATTTTCCGAATAAAAAAAATGGAACTTGTATAGACATTTCATGTATTTCAGGGTCAGTCTGGCTACGTTATTGCAATTTGCAAATTAAATGTATTTCTTGATTTACATGGAATGAATGTACTCTACTGTACTATATTTGGGAAATAAAGAATTTATTATTAAATGTACATTAATTTACAGACCCGCACGCCTGTTTGGAGCACGTGGGCCGTTGTGAAATATAGGATACCTACACTAGAGAAGGTGTTCTAATGATAGGACTAATAAAAAATTATTTCATATCAAAATGATTTAATTTATATGTTAAGACGTATACATTGAGGTACTTTTTACAATTATTACTACAATTAACTGAGTTATTCAAATTTTACTAACAGAATTTAAGCAAATTTGCTACAACTGCCATAAAACAAGCGAGTACATTCTGTTGTAAAAATTTTGCACTAGCTCCGTTGATTGTGGTTTGATCTTAATAATCTTTATACGGTTTTGTAGGAAATAAAATTTCGCAACTTTTTTGTCTCCTGTACAATCGTTGTAAACTTAACGGTTTTTGGTTAAAATATAAAAATGACTGCCATTTTCAAATGGTAAAAATTAGAAACTTGATACTCCGCACGAGATTTGGTCCTATTACTCAGCATATACGTACCAAGTTTGAAGTAGATATCTTTAGTAGTTCAATAGTTATGCAAAATCATGTTAAAAACACATACGGACCGACAGATGGATAACCGAGCATTTTAGGTCCCATGTTTACGGGAACTTTTTACTTAGTTTTGACGTAAGTAACCATATCCCGAAGTCCTCAAGGGTTTTTGTCTCAACACCCTGTATAGCAGCTGTTGATCGGTTGACTCGGTACTGCAGATACAGTAGCCTATAGTCCGATATCCTATGATGTTGTATTACAGTATCAGCATATATGGAAACAATACAATTTGTAAGCTCCCGATAGAAAATAAATGCAAGAGGCCGATTAATTTAAAAAGTGAAAACTCTTTGAGTCGGTCGTAGTAATATTATATTTATGGATGACCGCTGGTATAGTAGGCCTACAGTTGTATGATGATTTAAAAATATATTTAAACTCTTATAATCGTCTCCAAAATTAAAATTTATTTTCTTCCTTTTTTTAGCAATACAATTTACGATTGCGTCGCAATAAAGGTTAAACTCAAACATAATACTTTGTACAATTGTTTTTAAAATTTCAAACTTTTCTCAATATTTAAAACGCAAATTACGGTAGGTACTCATTTCAAAACCAAGTCATGTACAGATAAACGAATAAATGTTAATTTCACTATACAAACCGATCTATGTAATTCGGACATAAATCAATTCCTAATGTAACGCAGGCACGTGTTGTCGATCCTTTAATACCTTGTATTCCATTCTGTTTAATTTCATATTTAAAAAATATTTTTCCCGTCTGGTACGTGAGAAACGTTTTCCAACAATCAAATCGAGTAAAAAGTCTCAAGTCTTACAACGTACCCGCTTATACGCAATCGACTCTTTTCACCACGTGTTGCGACGAACAACGCTGTGCGCGACAGTTGGAATCGGTTTTCACCAAAAAGTTACAATACATTTGAGCTGTAAGAAAAATACGAATTCATTGTTCCGGACGAAATAGAGTTGATACAGTGAAAACATAAGATATTACACTGGAATAAATACACCAAGGCGTACTAGCGTCTGGTGTTTGGACAGCGTCTACAGTTGTGTCTAAGGGGTGGTGAATTATGGCGATTGGCGGCGGTACGGTAGTCACGCTCGTCCCGGAGTGGATATTTTCGATTAAATCAATGTTTACGCTACCGGTATTAACGGTTTATATGCCGAAAAAACGTGCCAAATTCAAATTATAAACATTTTTAGAGGTGCAAACCGTGTCCGACGAAGGTGTAACCGCGATACGGAGCGGTATAAACGTGCTAAACGGCCACAGCGCGGCAATTGATACCGTTTAGATGGATAGAACGATTAGTAGTGCGTCTATAATAACACGCGTGATGGCAAAAGGAGCGCTATTTAGTTTTTAATAAGCGTTTAAATAATTTTGAAACTACCAAAAACACCGTTGACAACCGACAAACCGATCGCGCGCCGTGGCGTATTCTGTACGGTACGCAGTCAGGGGACGCCGGAGACATTCGAACCGGGCGCCGGCTATTGAATTCTCCGTCAACGCAACGATGGCAGACTCGGCAACTAGCGCACCGGCCCCGGCCACCACGACACCCAAGAAATCCAAGGCGGCGGCGAGCAAGAAACCCCGCGTCAAGCCGGCCCACCCGCCGACCAGCGACATGGTCAACGCGGCGATCAAGAACCTGAAGGAGCGCGGCGGCTCTTCCCTGCAGGCGATCAAGAAGTACATCGCGGCCAACTACAAGGTGGACGCCGAGAAATTGGCCCCGTTCATCCGCAAGTACCTCAAGTCCGCCGTCGCGGCCGGCACCCTGACCCAGCCGAAAGGCAAGGGAGCGTCGGGATCGTTCAAGCTGTCCGTGAAGGGCGAAGGCAAGACGACCACCGCCGGCAAGAAGGCCGCCAAGAAGCCGGCCGCAGCCAAGCCCAAAGGGGAGAAGAAACCCAAGGCGACGGTGAAGAAGGCAGCCAAGAAACCGGCGGCGGCCAAACCGAAAGCCGCCAAGCCCGCTGCCAAATCGCCGAAAGCGAAGAAGGTGTCCAAGCCGCCGACCAAGAAGCCCAAGTCCCCGAAACCGAAGAAGGCCGCGGTGAAGAAGCCCAAGACCCCCAAGAAAGCGGCGGCCAAGAAGAAGTAAACACTTCGCACCCCCGCCCTAGCGCTCGCTAGTGAAAAAAACGGCCTTTGTAAAGGCCACCATTTATCTCAATCGTATTTAACTCACGCTTTGGCTATCAACACAAGTAAATCAAATTTATTTCGATATTAATCATTACACAAGAAATATTGCACAGCTTCCGAAATTAGTCACCACATAAGCCACTATGGCTTGTGCGTGGGTGACGAGTTCCTTATAAGATATAAGTGCACTCTGAAAATTACGTTTGAAAGAAATTACATTAAATATGAATAATTATTACTAAGTTTCAAATATTAAGAACAACGAGGTACATTTACATACAGACGTTATTTTTGTATTAAGAAGGAATATAATAAAAAATAGTAGAAACAATTAATCGTTAAATGACAAAGTCCAAAATGACCACTCCTCACAGTGACCGTATAGACAAAAATAAATAAAAAATAAAATAAATAAACTTGTCCAATATTATTCATCAGTCTATACATATATAAAGAGGTTTGATATTAAACCACAACAAACATTTCGACATGCAATGCAAATTAGTGGAGTGTAATTTTGAATAGCGATTAAAATATAACACAGAGGATGAAGATTGCAGCAGGGCTGTGTATTAAAATAAAATACCCCCGTTGCAGCAGACCTGCATATTCAGCGAATTTCAAATGCAAAATAACATTGTTGAAGCCAACATAACGAGACTTGGCATGTTCCATAGGAAATGAGTATGCAGGTTTGCTGCAAAAAAAAAAAAACTGTCGGGGATTTTAGACTAATAAAAATTATATGTCATCCAGATGAAAACAAAAACCAAGTTTTATCAGGATATGTTGGAAAATGAGCAAGATATAGAATTACATTGTGAGAACGTACTGTGTTTACCACTTTCAATATATCGTTAACCAATGGACATAGAGCAGTGATTCAAAATACAAAATTGTTTGTTTTCCTTTTTGTTTATATAAATATATATATATATATATATATATATATATAATTTTTTTTCAGCCGAATTCAATTGGTTTTAAGGAACTATTCAGAGCGATTACCACTTTACACACCTGTAGAAAATATCATTAAGACCGGACCATTTATATGGCCGTTATCGTGCTCTAACAGACACACACAGAAATGTGTGTGTCTGTGTTTATTTATTATTATTAATTTTTCTTTCTTTTGCTACCACTAGGGGCCCCAAAAGGAAAAGTTATAGAGATGTTACGGTAATAGGTAGTTAAATTGGCTGAAATGTATATTTAAATAAAATGAAACGAATGAAAGTTAGAAAAGCCCGAGTAAATGATTTATGTATTTGAGGTAAAATAAAAAAAAAATGTATAATCACGGTGATAGTTGAAATATGCGTGTTGTACTAAGATATAGAATGTCAGCGGTGGATAATAACGTGCGCGGACGGCGAACGGCGTCAAAAAGGTGCAAGTGTGAGTTGAATACGAGTGAAAATATTGGTGGCCTTTAGAAAGGCCGTTTTTTGAGGCGCGTAGACGCCGAGCGGTGCACAGCTTAGGCGCGTTCTCCGCGGATCCGGCGGGCCAGCTGGATGTCCTTGGGCATGATGGTGACTCGCTTGGCGTGGATGGCGCACAAGTTGGTGTCTTCGAACAGTCCGACGAGGTAGGCCTCGCTCGCCTCCTGCAGTGCCATGACGGCGGAGCTCTGGAAACGCAGGTCGGTCTTGAAGTCCTGGGCGATCTCGCGGACGAGTCGCTGGAAGGGCAGCTTGCGGATCAGAAGCTCGGTGGACTTCTGGTAACGACGGATCTCTCGCAGGGCGACCGTGCCGGGCCTGTAACGGTGGGGCTTCTTCACTCCTCCGGTCGCCGGGGCGCTCTTCCTGGCGGCTTTGGTCGCTAGCTGCTTCCTCGGGGCCTTGCCACCGGTGGACTTGCGGGCTGTCTGCTTTGTACGGGCCATGTCGCAGTTGTAGACGGGCTGAGTCGATATGATGACCCGCCGGGGCCGGTGGGTAGTTTTCTGCGCTCGCCTCGCGCTCCTATTGGCCGGCGCGTCTCGGCCAATGGGAGCGAGGCCCGAATTGAGAAAACACCGAGAACCCATCGGCGGTGTATCATATCGCCACAGCACAGCTCATCGAGATGACCGGACGCGGCAAAGGAGGCAAGGGGCTCGGAAAGGGAGGAGCGAAGCGTCACCGCAAGGTGCTGAGAGACAACATCCAGGGCATCACCAAGCCGGCCATCCGTCGTCTCGCCCGGCGCGGCGGCGTGAAGCGTATCTCCGGTCTGATCTACGAGGAGACCCGCGGCGTGCTCAAGGTATTCCTGGAGAACGTCATCAGGGACGCCGTCACATACACCGAGCACGCCAAGAGGAAGACGGTCACCGCCATGGACGTCGTATACGCGCTGAAACGCCAGGGCCGCACTCTCTACGGATTCGGCGGTTAAGCTGTCGACAGTCGCCCCAGAGCGCCACGACGCTCGCCTCAAAAAACGGCCTTTCTAAAGGCCACCAGTCAATTCAATCGTATTCATCTCGCTTGCCCTGACGACGTATTTCGCTGTCAGACAATATATCTTAACCCTAGTTGGACGATGCGTCCAAGTCCGTACCGTTAGATTCACGTTAAAACACGATATTGAAAATAGCGTTTATTCACTTTGAAGCAAATATTATGTGAAACTGGGAAGATCAACCGAAGGAAATAATTAATTTTATTTCTTTATCTATATAAACCTATCGTAGTTGTTGGAAAAGAAATTCTTTTTCAATTTTAATCGCAATCCTCGCTTAATTTTTTTTTTTTCTAAAATAAAACAATGACAGTTAAAAGTGGATGAAATTGAAAAAAAAAAAAAATATTATTTTTATTGCCGGTTGAAATTGAATAGCGCGCATTCAACGTCTCCTGCAGTCCGGACTGCCCGATTTCCGGTCAACCGTCGGCGTCGCGGCCGCTGATCGTTTTTCGCCGATTATTGCATAGCGACTACTTTAATCTACCATATTTCTCAAACGTAAGTTTTGACGGTATCCTGAGTGGTATAATACTAACGTTCTGGTCCTATTCCATCACCCTATTTATCCGTCATGTTGCCACACTTCCGTTTTTCTTTTGTATTTCATGTCAAAATTAGACGGATCGCAGTGTGAACATAGCATAGCGACTAATTTAATCAACCATATTTCTCAAACGTAAGTTTAGACGGTATTTTGAATATTATAATACTAAAGTTCTGGTACTATTCTATCACCTTATGTATGCGTCATGTTGCCACACTCCCGTTTTTCTTTTATATTCGATATCATAAACTCAGACGGATTGCTAAGTGAACATTGCATAGCCATAACTTCTGAACCGTAAGTCTTACAGAAACGCGGATGGTGTTATTTTGCTTGCCTTGCTAAGCACTATAAGCCATAAAAATTTGATCGAGATCGTACGAGCCATTAAAAAAGAATTGAATTTTTTTAACGAATTTTTGTATGCTGATCGTTTTTCGCCGATTACTCGTAGACGGCTCGATTTAGAGGTAAACACGCGGTTAGACGAAACGTAGGGACGGTCGCGTAGAGCCGAATGACGCGATCGTCACGCGGGTACGGAGTCCGTGTAGGCTTCTATGGGCGTTATAAGGAATTGAAATAAAACGGCGAATACCTCGGCGACGCGGCGAAATACCGGCTCGCCGACGGCGCCGGCGTTTACAGGAGGAGTAGACGAAGAAAACGAGACGTCAACGGTTCGGATATCTCTAACGGTTCGCGAGATACGCTCGTTTTTAGTGTCGTCGGTGAGGGGGCTGTCGGCGTTTCGGCGTATCCCTTTGATCGAGATAGAAATATATAGGTGGACCGCGTTACAGCCGGTATATATAGTAGCCGTCTTCTGTACGGTACCGCGTCAGGGGACGTCTTCGACAGTCGTTTGACCGAGGCTCTCGGCAGATTTTCGGGCATCGCGGACCGCGGGCGGCCCGGTGGCCGATCCCGCAGAATCTTGGCCGATTTTCGGGCATCGCTGACCGCGGGCGGCCCGGTGACCGATCCCCCAGAATCTTGGCCGATTTACGGGCATCGCGGACTCCGGTCGGCCGTTGATGCCCTGCCACTAGCCGGCCTTGTGTTTAACGTGTCGAGTCCGTTTGTGCTCGAACTTTTGCGTCGATAACTCGGTGAAATAGTGTGTTTGAGCGAGAAATAAAAATATTTCAGAAAAAAAAATAATCGAAAATCACTTATTCGAATATACGATTTCTAGTAGGTTTCAGTTAAAAATAAAATCGTTTGTCATGCTTTATATGAATTTTGTAATCGGAAAGTGAAAAGAAAACTTGATCAATTTATTTTATAACCTCATTTGTGTTTAGGAATAACGGCTTTTATTATACTAAGAAAAACCCGATTCCGGGGGTATTGACTTTTCACTCTTGTAAGTAATAATTAATCGGTATGAACATTGACTTTTACTTAATCTGATTGAACGATAAGACTGTTGAACTAATAAAGTTATAGGATAATATATGTATATGTTTAGTGTTTGTATACTTAAAAATAGAATATAGCTTAGGACTTATTTATTATATTGGGCTACAATGATTTTATGCATAACATGTTTGTTATTTGTATTTTTTTAACAAGTTTTAAAATACAATTTTGAGTTTGATTTATATATATATAGATTAATAATGAATATAATATGTCTTGTCACTGTGAAATAAAAAATTTAAATCTGTGTAAGTCTCCAATCGGGCATAGCCTTGGAGACTAAATTAATTTTCCGAATAAAAAAAATGGAACTTGTATAGACATTTCATGTATTTCAGGGTCAGTCTGGCTACGTTATTGCAATTTGCAAATTAAATGTATTTCTTGATTTACATGGAATGAATGTACTCTACTGTACTATATTTGGGAAATAAAGAATTTATTATTAAATGTACATTAATTTACAGACCCGCACGCCTGTTTGGAGCACGTGGGCCGTTGTGAAATATAGGATACCTACACTAGAGAAGGTGTTCTAATGATAGGACTAATAAAAAATTATTTCATATCAAAATGATTTAATTTATATGTTAAGACGTATACATTGAGGTACTTTTTACAATTATTACTACAATTAACTGAGTTATTCAAATTTTACTAACAGAATTTAAGCAAATTTGCTACAACTGCCATAAAACAAGCGAGTACATTCTGTTGTAAAAATTTTGCACTAGCTCCGTTGATTGTGGTTTGATCTTAATAATCTTTATACGGTTTTGTAGGAAATAAAATTTCGCAACTTTTTTGTCTCCTGTACAATCGTTGTAAACTTAACGGTTTTTGGTTAAAATATAAAAATGACTGCCATTTTCAAATGGTAAAAATTAGAAACTTGATACTCCGCACGAGATTTGGTCCTATTACTCAGCATATACGTACCAAGTTTGAAGTAGATATCTTTAGTAGTTCAATAGTTATGCAAAATCATGTTAAAAACACATACGGACCGACAGATGGATAACCGAGCATTTTAGGTCCCATGTTTACGGGAACTTTTTACTTAGTTTTGACGTAAGTAACCATATCCCGAAGTCCTCAAGGGTTTTTGTCTCAACACCCTGTATAGCAGCTGTTGATCGGTTGACTCGGTACTGCAGATACAGTAGCCTATAGTCCGATATCCTATGATGTTGTATTACAGTATCAGCATATATGGAAACAATACAATTTGTAAGCTCCCGATAGAAAATAAATGCAAGAGGCCGATTAATTTAAAAAGTGAAAACTCTTTGAGTCGGTCGTAGTAATATTATATTTATGGATGACCGCTGGTATAGTAGGCCTACAGTTGTATGATGATTTAAAAATATATTTAAACTCTTATAATCGTCTCCAAAATTAAAATTTATTTTCTTCCTTTTTTTAGCAATACAATTTACGATTGCGTCGCAATAAAGGTTAAACTCAAACATAATACTTTGTACAATTGTTTTTAAAATTTCAAACTTTTCTCAATATTTAAAACGCAAATTACGGTAGGTACTCATTTCAAAACCAAGTCATGTACAGATAAACGAATAAATGTTAATTTCACTATACAAACCGATCTATGTAATTCGGACATAAATCAATTCCTAATGTAACGCAGGCACGTGTTGTCGATCCTTTAATACCTTGTATTCCATTCTGTTTAATTTCATATTTAAAAAATATTTTTCCCGTCTGGTACGTGAGAAACGTTTTCCAACAATCAAATCGAGTAAAAAGTCTCAAGTCTTACAACGTACCCGCTTATACGCAATCGACTCTTTTCACCACGTGTTGCGACGAACAACGCTGTGCGCGACAGTTGGAATCGGTTTTCACCAAAAAGTTACAATACATTTGAGCTGTAAGAAAAATACGAATTCATTGTTCCGGACGAAATAGAGTTGATACAGTGAAAACATAAGATATTACACTGGAATAAATACACCAAGGCGTACTAGCGTCTGGTGTTTGGACAGCGTCTACAGTTGTGTCTAAGGGGTGGTGAATTATGGCGATTGGCGGCGGTACGGTAGTCACGCTCGTCCCGGAGTGGATATTTTCGATTAAATCAATGTTTACGCTACCGGTATTAACGGTTTATATGCCGAAAAAACGTGCCAAATTCAAATTATAAACATTTTTAGAGGTGCAAACCGTGTCCGACGAAGGTGTAACCGCGATACGGAGCGGTATAAACGTGCTAAACGGCCACAGCGCGGCAATTGATACCGTTTAGATGGATAGAACGATTAGTAGTGCGTCTATAATAACACGCGTGATGGCAAAAGGAGCGCTATTTAGTTTTTAATAAGCGTTTAAATAATTTTGAAACTACCAAAAACACCGTTGACAACCGACAAACCGATCGCGCGCCGTGGCGTATTCTGTACGGTACGCAGTCAGGGGACGCCGGAGACATTCGAACCGGGCGCCGGCCATTCCACATCGGACCTCCGAGCTGAGCGGACTACCTGCATTCCAGAGAGCGCCCTCTACGTTCCAGAGTGCACCTGCCCAGCTTTATCGACCCACGACTCTGCCCGACTCCAGTCGCCGCAGTCTCCACGCCTAGACTACTAGACCTTCTAGATCTTCGACCCTACCCATCCCCTACCGGTGAACCCACACCAGTGCTCACGCGGGTTTATTGCCCCGGGACGCTCGGCTGTGATTGAGTAGCCACCCACTCCTTCCTCCTTTCGGTGAACCCACACCAGTGTTCACGCGGGTTTATTGCCCCGGGTCGCTAGGCTGTGACTGAGTAGCCACTCCCTCCTCCTTTCGGTGAACACACACCAGCGTTTACGCGGGGCTTCATTGCCCCGGGTCGCTAGGCTGTGACTGAGTAGCCACTCCCTCCCCCTATCGGTGAACACACACCGGCGTTTACGCGGGGCTTCATTGCCCCGGGTCGCTAGGCTGTGACTGAGTAGCCACTCCCTCCTCCTTTCGGTGAACACACACCGGCGTTTACGCGGGGCTTCATTGCCCCGTGTCGCTAGGCTGTGACTGAGTAGCCACCCCCCCAACCTTTCGGTGAACACACACCGGCGTACACGCGGGTTCATTGCCCCGGGTCGCTAGGCTGTGACTGAGTAGCCACTCCCTCCTCCTCCGGTGAACCCACACCGGCTTCACGCGGGTTTATTGCCCCGGGTCGCTCGGCTGTGTGCTAACCACTCCCACAGGCGAGCCCACGCCAGTGTACACGCGGGTTCATTGCCCCGAGTCGCTCGGTCGTGTGTTAGTCACTCCCGCCCCCTCCGGCGAACCCACGCCTTTGTGCTCTCGGGTTCATTGCCCCCGAGTCCCTCGGTTGTGTGCGAGCCACTCCCCCCCACCCCCCGTCGGACCGACACCACGCTGGGCACTCGTATAACTTAATAGCTTGTGCCAAAAGTCCTGGCTGGTTTAAGTCTGAACCCTCCTGCCCTTTGCTCCACCCCCACGCCCCTCCCGCCCGCCACCTTCCCCCCGCCTGCCGTGATGTCTTCGCTGGGATCCGGAGGTTCGGGTAAGCATCCTGCGGCTAGGGACCCCTCTAGGCTTAAGGACAGGTTTCCCTCGACCGAGACCAAGCCGGGCACTCGTATTGAACCGCAACACTTGCGCCCAAAGTCCCGGCTAGTCAACGTCAGTCCCTCCGACCACTTCTCACCGCCCAACCTGCGCCCACGCGCCAAACCACTTGACCCGAAAACCCCCGCTGCCCCAAACAAACCCCACGCCCACCGCACTGACTCACGCCGGACAACAAACACTTTCCACCCGACGTTCAACCACGGTCCAAATTCCAAACCCAACAGACCACACCACAGCCCGTCTCCAAGCTCCTCACCCTCAAACACCCGCTCGCCGTCCCCGGCTGACCCCGACCACCAGCACACCGACACTCACTCCCCAACCCGCCCACCACCGTCGCTACTCCCGCCGCAAACCACCCAACAGCCTGACACTCCCACTCTACCTGAACAACAGACATCACCGTCGTCCCCCACCCACTCTCACACCATCCCTCCCACCCCAGCCCCTGGCCCCTCAAACCGCATCCACATCACCAACCACATCGCCGGAGCCAACAACCCGTTCCACATCGTCCGACTCATGAACCTCAACCATCTCAAGTTTCCAATCCCCACAAACCACTTTTCGCACAAAAACCAAACCACCCTCCTTGTTTTCCAATCCTCAGACGACGCCACAGCCTTCCAGACTGCAATCCCCCCATCCACTTTCGGCCCTCAATCCAAATACGTTCCCGCCCCACCCCCACGCAAACCGACCAAAACTCCCTCCTCGAGACAACAACCCCCCCGCTCCCCGCTTGTCCATGTTGTGGTCCGTGGGGTCGCCTCCGAGATCGAGGACAATGAGTTTTTGGAGGCTTTGAGCCACCCGCCTTCCTGTCCTTGTTCTGGTAGGTTCGCCCGTGCCCAGAGGATCGTCGCGCGGGACGGCCAATCGACGGGGCTGGTAAGACTCTTCATGTCTTGCCGGTCTTGTTGTGAGGCACTACTTCGCGACGGCCTCTCGGTTCATGGGCGTCCCTATAAGGTTGAGGCCCCGCGGAACGTCCTGATCAGACCATGCGGACGATGCCATGACTATGGGCATGACGACTCCACCTGCCAAAGCCCCAATTCCCGCTGCCGCGTCTGTGGACTGTCCGCTCCGCCTTCTAGCGGACGGTGTGACCATGAGGGCCATGATCTGACCCGGTCATACTGCGCTACCTGTAATAGGTACGGGCACTACACAGGCCAGCGATCCTGCCCCAAGTACCCAAAAGACCAAAATGACCCCCATGCGACCCGCCCTGTCAAGATCATTCCTCCTCCCAACCCCCCGAAATCGAACCCGTGGGACCTTCGTCTCTCCGACTTCCCGGCCCTCAAACCTGACCACCTTCTGGCCCCCACAACCACTTCCGACCCGGACCCCGATGCCACATCCCAACACGAACAACAACCCTCCACAAACCCGACGCCCTCCACAGGCCCTTCAACTGCCGTCCCCTACCCCGAAACCTCCGACCAACCACAGCCCCCCACCAACTTCGTCACCCTCGAAGCCCTCAACTCGTTCCTCGATCAACTCCTAACCACCCTGAGCGACGGCTTCAAAAGGACCTTTGACGCCCTGCTGTCGCTCCTCCTCGCCTCCGCTCCCGCCCAAGGTCAGCAGCGAGTTCGTGATACGGTCAACGGCGTCACCAAACGTTTGTTTGAGACCCGCACCATTTTGCACGAGGCTGGCCACGGGCTGAGCGTCATCCACACCGCCTCCAAACGTCCTTCCAATGCCGGTCGTCACTAAAACCCGCTCTTGTCTCCGCCTCTGCCACATCAACCTCAACTCCTTCCGAACCAGGCGTTCCGCCCTCATCGACCTCATCACAGACTACCACCTGGACATCCTAACCCTCAACGAAACCAAACTGTCCCCCACCACCCGAGCTTCCCTCCCCGGCTTTTCCCTCCTCCGCCGTGACAACCTTCCCCGGTCCGGTGGCCTCGCCATCGCTTTCCGATCCGAACTCGACGTCCGTCACCTCCCTCTCCCTGGTAACCCTGCTTCCGCCCTCATGGCATCTGTTCGCCTACCTAGGCAACCCCCCTTCACTCTTCTTACCCTCCACGCCAACCCTCTCGATCCCGACCTCATCGACCTGATGGAACAGGTTGCCGCTACCCACCCACGACTGGTAATAGCGGCAGACCTGAACTGTCACCACCAGGCCCTGGGGGATCGTACCACTACGCCCCCGGGCCGCCTCCTTTTCCAATTTCTCCTGGACGCTCGACTCCACCACCACATGACCCCTCCCACACGTTACCCGAACCACGAAGGCCAACTCCCTACATCCCCCGACAAGCTCATCACATCCCCCGAACTATCCCGGAAAATCATAAAAGTCCTCTCCGGCCACGACATAGGTTCCGACCACGTTCCTCTCATTTTCGACTTGAAAATCCGCCCTTACCCCTTCAAATCCGACACCCATGATGCATTCTACGTCTCCGACTACAAGAATGCAGACTGGGATTCCTATAACCGCTCCCTCACCACATCTCTCACTCCACTGACCCAGCAACCACCCCCCCGCACACCCGGCCAAATTGACGACCTCCACTCATCCATCACCACAGCAATCCTTTCCGCCAAGGAAGCCTCCGTCCCCACGAAACGTGTTCTTCACACCCCCCTCCGCCTTCCTCCAGACGTCATAGCCCTCATCAAAGCCAAACGCCGCGCCAGGCGACTCCTCCTCCGTGATCCTACCTCCCCCTACCTCCACGCTACCTACAGAGCCCTAGTCGATCGCGTTAAGGTTGCAGTCTGCTCCTTTCGAGACGACAGGGCGATGAAGGTGTGCGAGAAGGCAGACTCCGACTTCCACAACAACCCTCGTAGTTTTTGGCGTCTCGTCAAACACTACAACAGTCCCTCCACTCCCTCCGGATCCCTCCTGGTCAATGACGCGGTCGTCTCGGACAGCCAAGGCATCGCTGAGGCCTTCCGTGACTCCCTCTCCACCATTCACTCTGTCCCCATGCACCCTGACTTTGACGAAAACCACTTCACTCTCACAAACGCACTGGTCACTCGACAACATGACACCTTCCACCCCCCAGACACCATCCCCGACGATCTTCCCGACCACAACCTCCTGAGTCCCATCACCTTCCAGGAGGTGGATCGGAAACGACGCCACCTCCGCAACACCGCCCCCGGCCCCGATGGAATCTCCAACCTCCTCATCAAACAATCTCCACCAATTCTCATCCGTCTTCTGACAACACTCTTCACCTCAATCCTCCTTCTCGGCTACTCTCCCCCCTCCTGGAAACACGCCCATGTCATCCTCTTCGCCAAGCCCCACAAGGATCCCCGAAACCCAAGCAACTATCGCCCAATCAGTCTCACCTCCACCCTTTCAAAACTCTTCGAAAAAGTCCTAACCTCAAGGCTCCACACCCACCTCAACTCTCTCAATCTCCTTCCACTCACCCAAGCCGGCTTTCGTCCCGGAGTCAACATGTACGACCAGCTTCTGCGGGTCGTCACATGCCTCCAAACAAACAACTCCCTCCACCGCCCAACAATCCTAGCCCTCATGGATGTCCAGAAGGCCTTCGACACCGTTTGGCACAATGGCCTCCGGTCCAAACTCCTCCACCTCCAACTGCCCCTCCCCGTCATCCGATGGATCTCCCACTTCCTCGACGGACGGACCGCTCAGGTGCGTTTCCGTGGCTCCCTATCCTCCCCCTTCACCCTGGAAGCCGGCGTCTCCCAAGGCTCCGCCATCTCTCCTCTTCTCTACCTCATCTACGTCCGCGACCTGCCTGCCCCCGTTCCACGCACTCCCACAGACACCTCGTGCGGTCTCGCTCAGTTCGCTGACGATACCGCATTCTGGGTGTCAGACAGACGACAGGACAACCTCATCCGCAAAATGACGCAAACACTGACCGACTACCTTTCCTACTGCAACCACTGGCGCATTTCCCTCAACACTTCCAAAACCCAACTCTGCTTCTTCAACTTCCACGCGCGTCGCTTCGCCCGCATCAACTCCGATCCCATCCTTCTCAACCGAGTCCGCATTCCTCTGAAAAAATCCTGCACTTACCTCGGGGTCACACTCGACTCCAAACTCTCCTTCCTCCCACACCTCCGTCAAACCAAAAAACAAGCCACATCCCGCCTCAAAGCCATGAGAATCCTGAACAACCGCCACCGTCCCTGCTCCCAAACGACCCTCTCCCGGATTTACACCTCCGTCGTCCGCCCCGTGCTCACCTTCGCCCATCCTCTCCTGCTCTCCGCCCCAGATCACTTCATTTCCAGCTTTGAAGCCACCGAAAGGCGTGCCCTTCGGCTGGCAGCCCATCTCCCTCCCTGGACCCGAAACCAAACTGCCTACGACGCCCACACTGTTCCTCCCCTCCGAGACTTCCTCACCCACCTCAACTCCAAATACCTCGACCGAGCCCGCTCCTCAGACATCCTGCAGCCTTTCTTTCAACCCTACTTCACTAACCGACCCAGCCTGACCCTTCACCACCTCGTAGCCCTCGACAACCCACCCCCACCCCAACCACCCCAACTGCCCCAACCCCTACCATAACCCTCCAGATCAACACCACCGGAGTACGGTACAGGCCGTAGGCCTGCGACCGTACCAAAATTTTTTGGAAGCGACCCTACCCTGACCAACCCACCCACCATCACCCACCTTTGAAAGACGCCACTCCCCGACTAACACCACATCACTGCACCTCACGCAAGAACCACACAAAACTTCCGAAACACCACCAGCGTAGCAGCAGGCATTCGTATGTAACTTAATCTCGTATTAAACTGCAAAGTCCTGCTGCAACGCCCCATCCACACTCTCAACGAACCACCCGTCATCACCAGACAAAACGACTCACAGTGAAACTCGACCACAACTCACCACTGCCCAACCCACACTAACCCCACCGAAATCCACACCCAACCATCACCAACCAACCAACAGCACAGCTGCAGGCATTCGTATTGAACTATTCTCGTATTGAACTACTAAGTCCTGCAGCTGTGCGCTACCCTAACCCACCTGTCCAAGGCTGAAGAGGGAACAATCCCTATAACAGCCTCAGTGTGCCGACCCGGCCACTGGAACCTCACGATCACGTCACGTCACGGCGCCGGCTATTGAATTCTCCGTCAACGCAACGATGGCAGACTCGGCAACTAGCGCACCGGCCCCGGCCACCACGACACCCAAGAAATCCAAGGCGGCGGCGAGCAAGAAACCCCGCGTCAAGCCGGCCCACCCGCCGACCAGCGACATGGTCAACGCGGCGATCAAGAACCTGAAGGAGCGCGGCGGCTCTTCCCTGCAGGCGATCAAGAAGTACATCGCGGCCAACTACAAGGTGGACGCCGAGAAATTGGCCCCGTTCATCCGCAAGTACCTCAAGTCCGCCGTCGCGGCCGGCACCCTGACCCAGCCGAAAGGCAAGGGAGCGTCGGGATCGTTCAAGCTGTCCGTGAAGGGCGAAGGCAAGACGACCACCGCCGGCAAGAAGGCCGCCAAGAAGCCGGCCGCAGCCAAGCCCAAAGGGGAGAAGAAACCCAAGGCGACGGTGAAGAAGGCAGCCAAGAAACCGGCGGCGGCCAAACCGAAAGCCGCCAAGCCCGCTGCCAAATCGCCGAAAGCGAAGAAGGTGTCCAAGCCGCCGACCAAGAAGCCCAAGTCCCCGAAACCGAAGAAGGCCGCGGTGAAGAAGCCCAAGACCCCCAAGAAAGCGGCGGCCAAGAAGAAGTAAACACTTCGCACCCCCGCCCTAGCGCTCGCTAGTGAAAAAAACGGCCTTTGTAAAGGCCACCATTTATCTCAATCGTATTTAACTCACGCTTTGGCTATCAACACAAGTAAATCAAATTTATTTCGATATTAATCATTACACAAGAAATATTGCACAGCTTCCGAAATTAGTCACCACATAAGCCACTATGGCTTGTGCGTGGGTGACGAGTTCCTTATAAGATATAAGTGCACTCTGAAAATTACGTTTGAAAGAAATTATATTAAATATGAATAATTATTACTAAGTTTCAAATATTAAGAACAACGAGGTACATTTACATACAGACGTTATTTTTGTATTAAGAAGGAATATAATAAAAAATAGTAGAAACAATTAATCGTTAAATGACAAATTCCAAAATGACCACTCCTCACAGTGACCGTATAGACAAAAATAAATAAAAAATAAAATAAATAAACTTGTCCAATATTATTCATCAGTCTATACATATATAAAGAGGTTTGATATTAAACCACAACAAACATTTCGACATGCAATGCAAACTAGTGGAGTGTAATTTTGAATAGCGATTAAAATATAACACAGAGGATGAAGATTGCAGCAGGGCTGTGTATTAAAATAAAATACCCCCGTTGCAGCAGACCTGCATATTCAGCGAATTTCAAATGCAAAATAACATTGTTGAAGCCAACATAACGAGACTTGGCATGTTCCATAGGAAATGAGTATGCAGGTTTGCTGCAAAAAAAAAAAAACTGTCGGGGATTTTAGACTAATAAAAATTATATGTCATCCAGATGAAAACAAAAACCAAGTTTTATCAGGATATGTTGGAAAATGAGCAAGATATAGAATTACATTGTGAGAACGTACTGTGTTTACCACTTTCAATATATCGTTAACCAATGGACATAGAGCAGTGATTCAAAATACAAAATTGTTTGTTTTCCTTTTTGTTTATATATATATATATATATATATATATATATATAATTTTTTTTCAGCCGAATTCAATTGGTTTTAAGGAACTATTCAGAGCGATTACCACTTTACACACCTGTAGAAAATATCATTAAGACCGGACCATTTATATGGCCGTTATCGTGCTCTAACAGACACACACAGAAATGTGTGTGTCTGTGTTTATTTATTATTATTAATTTTTCTTTCTTTTGCTACCACTAGGGGCCCCAAAAGGAAAAGTTATAGAGATGTTACGGTAATAGGTAGTTAAATTGGCTGAAATGTATATTTAAATAAAATGAAACGAATGAAAGTTAGAAAAGCCCGAGTAAATGATTTATGTATTTGAGGTAAAATAAAAAAAAAATGTATAATCACGGTGATAGTTGAAATATGCGTGTTGTACTAAGATATAGAATGTCAGCGGTGGATAATAACGTGCGCGGACGGCGAACGGCGTCAAAAAGGTGCAAGTGTGAGTTGAATACGAGTGAAAATATTGGTGGCCTTTAGAAAGGCCGTTTTTTGAGGCGCGTAGACGCCGAGCGGTGCACAGCTTAGGCGCGTTCTCCGCGGATCCGGCGGGCCAGCTGGATGTCCTTGGGCATGATGGTGACTCGCTTGGCGTGGATGGCGCACAAGTTGGTGTCTTCGAACAGTCCGACGAGGTAGGCCTCGCTCGCCTCCTGCAGTGCCATGACGGCGGAGCTCTGGAAACGCAGGTCGGTCTTGAAGTCCTGGGCGATCTCGCGGACGAGTCGCTGGAAGGGCAGCTTGCGGATCAGAAGCTCGGTGGACTTCTGGTAACGACGGATCTCTCGCAGGGCGACCGTGCCGGGCCTGTAACGGTGGGGCTTCTTCACTCCTCCGGTCGCCGGGGCGCTCTTCCTGGCGGCTTTGGTCGCTAGCTGCTTCCTCGGGGCCTTGCCACCGGTGGACTTGCGGGCTGTCTGCTTTGTACGGGCAATGTCGCAGTTGTAGACGGGCTGAGTCGATATGATGACCCGCCGTGACGTGACGTGATCGTGAGGTTCCAGTGGCCGGGTCGGCACACTGAGGCTGTTATAGGGATTGTTCCCTCTTCAGCCTTGGACAGGTGGGTTAGGGTAGCGCACAGCTGCAGGACGTTGTAGTTCAATACGAGAATAGTTCAATACGAATGCCTGCAGCTGTGCTGGTGGTTGGTTGGTGATGGTTGGGTGTGGATTTCGGTGGGGTTAGTGTGGGTTGGGCAGTGGTGAGTTGTGGTCGAGTTTCACTGTGAGGTGTTTTGTCTGGTGATGACGGGTGGTTCGTTGAGAGTGTGGGTGGGGCGTTGCAGCAGGACTTTGCAGTTTAATACGAGATTAAGTTACATACGAGTGCCTGCTGCTACGCTGGTGATGTGTTTCGGAAGTTTTGTGTGGTTCTTGCGTGAGGTGCAGTGATGTGGTGTTAGTCGGGGAGTGGCGTCTTTCAAAGGTGGGTGATGGTGGGTGGGTTGGTCAGGGTAGGGTCAGGGTAGGGTCGCTTCCAAAAAATTTTGGTACGGTCGCAGGCCTACGGCCTGTACCGTACTCCGATGGTTTTGGTCTGGAGGGTTATGGTGGGGGTTGGGGCAGTTGGGGTGGTTGGGGTGGGGGTGGGTTGTCGAGGGCTACGAGGTGGTGAAGGGTCAGGCTGGGTCGGTTTGTGAAGTAGGGTTGAAAGAAAGGCTGCAGGATGTCTGAGGAGCGGGCCCGGTCGAGGTATTTGGAGTTGAGGTGGGTGAGGAAGTCTCGGAGGGGAGGAACAGTGTGGGCGTCGTAGGCAGTTTGGTTTCGGGTCCAGGGAGGGAGATGGGCTGCCAGCCGAAGGGCACGCCTTTCGGTGGCTTCAAAGCTGGAAATGAAGTGATCTGGGGCGGAGAGCAGGAGAGGATGGGCGAAGGTGAGCACGGGACGGACGACGGAGGTGTAAATCCGGGAGAGGGTCGTTTGGGAGCAGGGACGGTGGCGGTTGTTCAGGATTCTCATGGCTTTGAGGCGGGCTGTGGCTCGTTTTTTGGTTTGGCGGAGGTGGGGGAGAAAGGAGAGTTTGGAGTCGAGTGTGACCCCGAGGTAGGTGCAGGATTTTTTCAGAGGAAGGCGGACTCGGTTGAGGAGGATGGGATCGGAGTTGATGCGGGCGAAGCGACGCGCATGGAAATTGAAAAAACAGAGTTGGGTTTTGGAAGTGTTGAGGGAGATGCGCCAGAGGTTGCAGTAGGAGAGGTAGTCAGTCAGTGTTTGTGTCATTTTGCGGATGAGGTTGTCCTGTCGTCTGTCTGACACCCAGAATGCGGTATCGTCAGCGAACTGAGCGAGACCGCACGAGGTGTCTGTGGGGGTGCGTGGAACGGGGGCGGGCAGGTCACGGACGTAGATGAGGTAGAGAAGAGGAGAGATGGCGGAGCCTTGGGGGACGCCGGCTTCCAGGGTGAAGGGGGAGGATAGGGAGTCACGGAAACGAACCTGAGCGGTCCGCCCGTCGAGGAAGTGGGAGATCCATCGGATGACGGGGAGGGGCAGTTGGAGGTGGAGGAGTTTGGACCGGAGGCCATTGTGCCAAACGGTGTCGAAGGCCTTCTGGACATCCATGAGGGCTAGGATTGTTGGGCGGTGGAGGGAGTTGTTTGTTTGGAGGCACGTGACGACCCGCAGAAGCTGGTCGTACATGTTGACTCCGGGACGAAAGCCGGCTTGGGTGAGTGGAAGGAGATTGAGAGAGTTGAAGTGGGTGTGGAGCCTTGAGGTCAGGACTTTTTCGAAGAGTTTTGAAAGGGTGGAGGTGAGACTGATTGGGCGATGATTGCTTGGGTTTCGGGGATCCTTGTGGGGCTTGGCGAAGAGGATGACATGGGCGTGTTTCCAGGAGGAGGGAGAGTAGCCGAGAAGGAGGATTGAGGTGAAGAGTGTTGTCAGAAGACGGATGAGAATTGGTGGAGATTGTTTGATGAGGAGGTTGGAGATTCCATCGGCGCCGGGGGCGGTGTTGCGGAGGTGGCGTCGTTTCCGATCCACCTCCTGGAAGGTGATGGGACTCAGGAGGTCGTGGTCGGGAAGATCGTCGGGGATGGTGTCTGGGGGGTGGAAGGTGTCGTGTTGTCGAGTGACCAGTGCGTTGGTGAGAGTGAAGTGGTTGTCGTCAAAGTCAGGGTGCATGGGGACAGAGTGGATGGTGGAGAGGGAGTCACGGAAGGCCTCAGCGATGCCTTGGCTGTCCGAGACGACCGCGTCATTGACCAGGAGGGATCCGGAAGGAGTGGAGGGACTGTTGTAGTGTTTGACGAGACGCCAAAAACTACGAGGGTTGTTGTGGAAGTCGGAATCTGCCTTCTCGCACACCTTCATCGCCCTGTCGTCTCGAAAGGAGCAGACTGCAACCTTAACGCGATCGACTAGGGCTCTGTAGGCAGCGTGGAGGTAGGGGGAGGTAGGATCACGGAGGAGGAGTCGCCTGGCGCGGCGTTTGGCTTTGATGAGGGCTATGACGTCTGGGGGAAGGCGGAGGGGGGTGTGGGCCGGTGGGTAGTTTTCTGCGCTCGCCTCGCGCTCCTATTGGCCGGCGCGTCTCGGCCAATGGGAGCGAGGCCCGAATTGACAAAACACCGAGAACCCATCGGCGGTGTATCATATCGCCACAGCACAGCTCATCGAGATGACCGGACGCGGCAAAGGAGGCAAGGGGCTCGGAAAGGGAGGAGCGAAGCGTCACCGCAAGGTGCTGAGAGACAACATCCAGGGCATCACCAAGCCGGCCATCCGTCGTCTCGCCCGGCGCGGCGGCGTGAAGCGTATCTCCGGTCTGATCTACGAGGAGACCCGCGGCGTGCTCAAGGTATTCCTGGAGAACGTCATCAGGGACGCCGTCACATACACCGAGCACGCCAAGAGGAAGACGGTCACCGCCATGGACGTCGTATACGCGCTGAAACGCCAGGGCCGCACTCTCTACGGATTCGGCGGTTAAGCTGTCGACAGTCGCCCCAGAGCGCCACGACGCTCGCCTCAAAAAACGGCCTTTCTAAAGGCCACCAGTCAATTCAATCGTATTCATCTCGCTTGCCCTGACGACGTATTTCGCTGTCAGACAATATATCTTAACCCTAGTTGGACGATGCGTCCAAGTCCGTACCGTTAGATTCACGTTAAAACACGATATTGAAAATAGCGTTTATTCACTTTGAAGCAAATATTATGTGAAACTGGGAAGATCAACCGAAGGAAATAATTAATTTTATTTATTTATCTATATAAACCTATCGTAGTTGTTGGAAAAGAAATTCTTTTTCAATTTTAATCGCAATCCTCGCTTAATTTTTTTTTCTAAAATAAAACAATACAGTTAAAAGTGGATGAAATTGAAAAAAAAACAATATTATTTTTATTGCCTGTTGAAATTAAATAGCGCGCATTCAACGTCTCCTGCAGTCCGGACTGCCCGATTTCCCGTCAACCGTCGGCGTCGCGGCCGGCCGCTGATCGTTTTTCGCCGATTATTGCATAGCGACTACTTTAATCTACCATATTTCTCAAACGTAAGTTTTGACGGTAATCCTGAGTGGTATAATACTAACGTTCTGGTCCTATTCCATCACCCTATGTATCCGTCATGTTGCCACACTTCCGTTTTTCTTTTGTATTTCATGTCAAAATTAGACGGATCGCTGTGTGAACATAGCATAGCGACTAATTTAATCAACCATATTTCTCAAACGTAAGTTTGGACGGTATTTTGAATATTATAATACTAAAGTTCTGGTACTATTCTATCACCTTATGTATACGTCATGTTGCCACACTCCCGTTTTTCTTTTATATTCGATATCATAAACTCAGACGGATTGCTAAGTGAACATTGCATAGCCATAACTTCTGAACCGTAAGTCTTACAGAAACGCGGATGGTGTTATTTTGCTTGCCTTGCTAAGCACTATAAGCCATAAAAATTTGATCGAAATCGTACTAGCCGTTTTAAAAAAATTTGAATTTTTTAAATTTTTTGTTTTTTAAAAATATTTTTAAGTGCGGCCTTAGTTGACCTGGACTTTATGCCACGATAACTTCTGAACCGTAAGTCGTACAGAAACGCGGATGGTGTTGTTTTGCTTGTCTCGCTAAGCACTATAAGCCATAAAAATTTGATCGAGATCGTACGAGCCATTAAAAAAGAATTGAATTTTTTTAACGAATTTTTGTATGCTGATCGTTTTTCGCCGATTACTCGTAGACGGCTCGATTTAGAGGTAAACACGCGGTTAGACGAAACGTAGGGACGGTCGCGTAGAGCCGAATGACGCGATCGTCACGCGGGTACGGTGTCCGTGTAGGCTTTTATGGGCGTTATAAGGAATTGAAATAAAACGGCGAATACCTCGGCGACGCGGCGAAATACCGGCTCGCCGACGGCGCCGGCGTTTACAGGAGGAGTAGACGAAGAAAACGAGACGTCAACGGTTCCCTTTGATCGAGATAGAAATATATAGGTGGACCGCGGTACAGCCGGTATATATAGTAGCCGTCTTCTGTACGGTACCGCGTCAGGGGACGTCTTCGACAGTCGTTTGACCGAGGCTCTCGGCAGATTTTCGGGCATCGCGGACCGCGGGCGGCCCGGTGACCGATCCCGCAGAATCTTGGCCGATTTTCGGGCATCGCTGACCGCGGGCGGCCCGGTGACCGATCCCCCAGAATCTTGGCCGATTTTCGGGCATCGCGGACTCCGGTCGGCCGTTGATGCCCTGCAACTAGCCGGCCTTGTGTTTAACGTGTCGAGTCCGTTTGTGCTCGAACTTTTGCGTCGATAACTCGGTGAAATAGTGTGGTTGAGCGAGGAATAAAAATATTTCAGAAAAAAAAATAATCGAAAATCACTTATTCGAATATACGATTTCTAGTAGGTTTCAGTTAAAAATAAAATCGTTTGTCATGCTTTATATGAATTTTGTAATCGGAAAGTGAAAAGAAAACTTGATCAATTTATTTTATAACCTCATTTGTGTTTAGGAATAACGGCTTTTATTATATTAAGAAAACCCCGATTCCGGGGGTATTGACTTTTCACTCTTGTAAGTAATAATTAATCGGTATGAACATTGACTTTTACTTAATCTGATTGAATGATAAGACTGTTGAACTAATAAAGTTATAGGATAAACGTTTATATATGTATATGTTTAGTGTTTGTATACTTAACAATAGAATATAGCTTAGGACTTATTTATTATATTAGGCTACAATGATTTTATGCATAAGATGTATGTTATTTGTATTTTAACAAGTTAAAAAAAAAATTGAGTTTGATTTTTAAATGTATATAGATTAATAGTGAATATAATATGTCTTGTCACTGTGAAATAAACAATTAAAATCTGTGGAAGTCTCCAATCAGGCATAGCCTTGGAGACTAAATTTATTTTCCGAATAAAAAAAATGGAACTTGTATAGACATTTCATGTGTTTCAGGGTCAGTCTGGCTACGTTATTGCAATTTGTAAATTAAAATGTATTTCTTGTTTTACATGGAATGAATGTACTGTACTATATTTGGGAAATAAAGAATTTATTATTATTATATGTACATTAATTTACAGTCCCGCACGCATCCTGTCTAAGGACCATGCCAACCTTAGTCAGTAACAAGGCTACAAGATCGCGCCGCTATTATCACGATCATCACACTCATCCTTCACTCATATTCAGGGTAACGTCCTCCATGAGGTACCTGTCTTATTAAAGTGATTAAGTGATTAAGCACGTGGGCCGTTGTGAAATATAGGATACCTACACTAGTGAAGGTGTTCTAATGATAGGCCTAATAAAAAAAAATTATGTCATATCAAAACGATTAAATTTAATGTTAAGACGTGTACATTAAGGTACTTTTTTTTACAATTATTACTACAATTAACTGAGTTATTGCAATTTTACCAACAGAATTTAAGCAAATTTGCTACAACTGCCATAAAACAAGCATGTAATCTGTTGTAAAAATTTGCACTAGCTCCGTTGATTGTTGTTTGATCTTAACAATCTTTATATGGTTTTGTAGGAAATTAAATTTCGCAACTTTTTTGTCTCTTGCACAATTGTTGTAAACTTTACGGTTTTTAATAAAAATATAAAAATGACTGCCATTTTCAAATGGTAAGAATTATAAACTTGATACTCCGCACGAGAATAGGTCCTATCAGTCAGCATATACGTACCGAGTTTGAAGTCGATACCTTTAGTAGTTCAAAAGTTATGCAAAATCATGTTAAAAAAACAGACATACAGTCCGACAGATGGATAACCGAGCATTTTAGGAACCATGTTTACAGGAACTTTTTACTTAGTTTTGATGTAAGTAACCATATCCCGAAGTCCTAGAGGGGTTTTTTTCTCAACAGCCTGTATAGCAGCTGTTGGTCGGTTGACTCGGTACTGCAGACACAGTTCAGGTCTGATATCCTGATGTTTTATAAAAGTAATAGCATATTTGGAAATAATACAATCGTAAGCTCCCGATAGAAAATAAATGCAAGAGGCCGATTAATTTAAAAAGTGAAAACTCTTTGAGTAGGTCGTAGTCATATTATATTTATGGATGACCGCTGGTATAGTAGGCCTACAGTTGTATGATGACTTAAAAAGATATTTAAACTCTTATAATCATCTCCAAAATTAAAATAAATTTTCTTCCTTTTTTTAGCAATACAATTTACGATTGCGTCGCAATAAAGGTGAAACTCAAACATAATACTTTGTACAATTGTTTTTAAAATTTCAAACTTTTCTCAATATTTAAAACACAAATTTCGGTAGATACTCATTTCAAAACCAAGTCATGTACATATAAACGAATAAATGTTAATTTCACTATACAAACCGATCTATGTAATTCGGACATAAATCAATTCCTAATGTAACGCAGGCACGTGTTGTCGATCCTTTATTACCTTGTATTCCATTCTGTTTAATTTCATATTTAAAAAATATTTTTCCCGTCTGGTACGTGAGAAACGTTTTCCAACAATTAAATCGAGTAAAAAGTCTCAAGTCTTACAACGTACTCGCTTATACGCAATCGACTCTTTTCACCACGTGTTGCGACGAACAACGCTGTGCGCGACAGTTGGAATCGGTTTTCACCACAAAGTTACAATACATTTGAGCTGTAAGAAAAATACGAATTCATTGTTCCGGACGAAATCGAGTCGATACAGTGAAAACATAAGATATTACACTGGAATAAATACACCAAGGCGTACTAGCGTCTGGTGTTTGGACAGCGTCTACAGTTGTGTCTAAGGGGTGGTGAATAATGGCGATTGGCGGCGGTACGGTAGTCACGCTCGTCCCGGAGTGGATATTTTCGATTAAATCAATGTTTACGCTACTGGTATTAACGGTTTATATGCCGAAAAAACGTGCCAAATTCAAATTATAAACATTTTTAGAGGTGCAAACCGTGTCCGACGAAGGTGTAACCGCGATACGGAGCGGTATAAACGTGCTAAACGGCCACAGCGCGGCAATTGATACCGTTTAGATGGATAGAACGATTAGTAGTGCGTCTATAATAACACGCGTGATGGCAAAAGGAGCGCTATTTAGTTTTTAATAAGCGTTTAAATAATTTTGAAACTACCAAAAACACCGTTGACAACCGACAAACCGATCGCGCGCCGTGGCGTATTCTGTACGGTACGCAGTCAGGGGACGCCGGAGACATTCGAACCGGGCGCCGGCAAACCCACGCCATTGTGCTCGCGGGTTCATTGCCCCCGAGTCCTTCGGTTGTGTGCGAGCCACTCCCCCCCACCCCCCATCGGACCGACACCACGCTGGGCACTCGTATAACTTAATAGCTTGTGCCAAAAGTCCTGGCTGGTTTAAGTCTGAACCCTCCTGCCCTTTGCTCCACCCCCACGCCCCTCCCGCCCGCCACCTTCCCCCCGCCTGCCGTGATGTCTTCGCTGGGATCCGGAGGTTCGGGTAAGCATCCTGCGGCTAGGGACCCCTCTAGGCTTAAGGACAGGTTTCCCTCGACCGAGACCAAGCCGGGCACTCGTATTGAACCGCAACACTTGCGCCCAAAGTCCCGGCTAGTCAACGTCAGTCCCTCCGACCACTTCTCACCGCCCAACCTGCGCCCACGCGCCAAACCACTTGACCCGAAAACCCCCGCTGCCCCGAACAAACCCCACGCCCACCGCACTGACTCACGCCGGACAACAAACACTTTCCACCCGACGTTCAACCACGGCCCAAATTCCAAACCCAACAGACCACACCACAGCCCGTCTCCAAGCTCCTCACCCTCAAACTCCCGCTCGCCGTCCCCGGCCGACCCCGACCACCAGCACACCGACACTCACTCCCCAACCCACCCACCACCGTCGCTACTCCCGCCGCAAACCACCCAACAGCCTGACACTCCCACTCTACCTGAACAACAGACTTCATCGTTGTCCCCCACCCACTCTCACACCATCCCTCCCACCCCAGCCCCTGGCCCCTCAAACCGCATCCACATCACCAACCACATCGCCGGAGCCAACAACCCGTTCCACATCGCCCGACTCATGAACCTCAACCATCTCAAGTTTCCAATCCCCACAAACCACTTTTCGCACAAAAACCAAACCACCCTCCTTGTTTTCCAATCCTCAGACGACGCCACAGCCTTCCAGACTGCAATCCCCCCATCCACTTTCGGCCCTCAATCCAAATACGTTCCCGCCCCACCCCCACGCAAACCGACCAAAACTCCCTCCTCGAGACAACAACCCCCCCGCTCCCCGCTTGTCCATGTTGTGGTCCGTGGGGTCGCCTCCGAGATCGAGGACAATGAGTTTTTGGAGGCTTTGAGCCACCCGCCTTCCTGTCCTTGTTCTGGTAGGTTCGCCCGTGCTCAGAGGATCGTCGCGCGGGACGGCCAATCGACGGGGCTGGTAAGACTCTTCATGTCTTGCCGGTCTTGTTGTGAGGCACTACTTCGCGACGGCCTCTCGGTTCATGGGCGTCCCTATAAGGTTGAGGCCCCGCGGAACGTCCTGATCAGACCATGCGGACGATGCCATGACTATGGGCATGACGACTCCACCTGCCAAAGCCCCAATTCCCGTTGCCGCGTCTGTGGACTGTCCGCTCCGCCTTCTAGCGGACGGTGTGACCATGAGGGCCATGATCTGACCCGGTCATACTGCGCTACCTGTAATAGGTACGGGCACTACACAGGCCAGCGATCCTGCCCCAAGTACCCAAAAGACCAAAATGACCCCCATGCGACCCGCCCAGTCAAGATCATTCCTCCTCCCAACCCCCCGAAATCGAATCCGTGGGACCTTCGTCTCTCCGACTTCCCGGCCCTCAAACCTGACGACCTTCTGGCCCCCACAACCACTTCCGACCCGGACCCCGATGCCACATCCCAACACGAACAACAACCCCCCACAAACCCGACGCCCTCCACAGGCCCTTCAACTGCCGTCCCCTGCCCCGAAACCTCCGACCAACCACAGCCCCCCACCAACTTCGTCACCCTCGAAGCCCTCAACTCGTTCCTCGATCAACTCCTAACCACCCTGAGCGACGGCTTCAAAAGGACCTTTGACGCCCTGCTGTCGCTCCTCCTCGCCTCCGCTCCCGCCCAAGGTCAGCAGCGAGTTCGTGATACGGTCAACGGCGTCACCAAACGTTTGTTTGAGACCCGCACCATTTTGCACGAGGCTGGCAACGGGCTGAGCGTCATCCACACCGCCTCCAAACGTCCTTCCAATGCCGGTCGTCACTAAAACCCGCTCTTGTCTCCGCCTCTGCCACATCAACCTCAACTCCTTCCGAACCAGACGTTCCGCCCTCATCGACCTCATCACAGACTACCACCTGGACATCCTAACCCTCAACGAAACCAAACTGTCCCCCACCACCCGAGCTTCCCTCCCCGGCTTTTCCCTCCTCCGCCGTGACAACCTTCCCCGGTCCGGTGGCCTCGCCATCGCTTTCCGATCCGAACTCGACGTCCGTCACCTCCCTCTCCCTGGTAACCCGGCTTCCGCCCTCATGGCATCTGTTCGCCTACCTAGGCAACCCCCCTTCACTCTTCTTACCCTCCACGCCAACCCTCTCGATCCCGACCTCATCGACCTGATGGAACAGGTTGCCGCTACCCATCCACGACTGGTAATAGCGGCAGACCTGAACTGTCACCACCAGGCCCTGGGGGATCGTACCACTACGCCCCCGGGCCGCCTCCTTTTCCAATTTCTCCTGGACGCTCGACTCCACCACCACATGACTCCTCCCACACGTTACCCGAACCACGAAGGCCAACTCCCTACATCCCCCGACAAGCTCATCACATCCCCCGAACTATCCCGGAAAATCATGAAAGTCCTCTCCGGCCACGACATAGGTTCCGACCACGTTCCTCTCATTTTCGACTTGAAAATCCGCCCTTACCCCTTCAAATCCGACACCCATGATGCATTCTACGTCTCCGACTACAAGAATGCAGACTGGGATTCCTATAACCGCTCCCTCACCACATCTCTCACTCCACTGACCCAGCAACCACCCCCCCGCACACCCGGCCAAATTGACGACCTCCACTCATCCATCACCACAGCAATCCTTTCCGCCAAGGAAGCCTCCGTCCCCACGAAACGTGTTCTTCACACCCCCCTCCGCCTTCCTCCAGACGTCATAGCCCTCATCAAAGCCAAACGCCGCGCCAGGCGACTCCTCCTCCGTGATCCTACCTCCCCCTACCTCCACGCTACCTACAGAGCCCTAGTCGATCGCGTTAAGGTTGCAGTCTGCTCCTTTCGAGACGACAGGGCGATGAAGGTGTGCGAGAAGGCAGACTCCGACTTCCACAACAACCCTCGTAGTTTTTGGCGTCTCGTCAAATACTACAACAGTCCCTCCACTCCCTCCGGATCCCTCCTGGTCAATGACGCGGTCGTCTCGGACAGCCAAGGCATCGCTGAGGCCTTCCGTGACTCCCTCTCCACCATCCACTCTGTCCCCATGCACCCTGACTTTGACGACAACCACTTCACTCTCACCAACGCACTGGTCACTCGACAACACGACACCTTCCACCCCCCAGACACCATCCCCGACGATCTTCCCGACCACGACCTCCTGAGTCCCTTCACCTTCCAGGAGGTGGATCGGAAACGACGCCACCTCCGCAACACCGCCCCCGGCCCCGATGGAATCTCCAACCTCCTCATCAAACAATCTCCACCAATTCTCATCCGTCTTCTGACAGCACTCTTCACCTCAATCCTCCTTCTCGGCTACTCTCCCCCCTCCTGGAAACACGCCCATGTCATCCTCTTCGCCAAGCCCCACAAGGATCCCCGAAACCCAAGCAACTATCGCTCAATCAGTCTCACCTCCACCCTTTCAAAACTCTTCGAAAAAGTCCTAACCTCAAGGCTCCACACCCACCTCAACTCTCTCAATCTCCTTCCACTCACCCAAGCCGGCTTTCGTCCCGGAGTCAACATGTACGACCAGCTTCTGCGGGTCGTCACATGCCTCCAAACAAACAACTCCCTCCACCGCCCAACAATCCTAGCCCTCATGGATGTCCAGAAGGCCTTCGACACCGTTTGGCACAATGGCCTCCGGTCCAAACTCCTCCACCTCCAACTGCCCCTCCCCGTCATCCGATGGATCTCCCACTTCCTCGACGGACGGACCGCTCAGGTGCGTTTCCGTGGCTCCCTATCCTCCCCCTTCACCCTGGAAGCCGGCGTCCCCCAAGGCTCCGCCATCTCTCCTCTTCTCTACCTCATCTACGTCCGCGACCTGCCTGCCCCCGTTCCACGCACTCCCACGGACACCTCGTGCGGTCTCGCTCAGTTCGCTGACGATACCGCATTCTGGGTGTCAGACAGACGACAGGACAACCTCATCCGCAAAATGACACAAACACTGACCGACTACCTTTCCTACTGCAACCACTGGCGCATTTCCCTCAACACTTCCAAAACCCAACTCTGCTTCTTCAACTTCCATGCGCGTCGCTTCGCCCGCATCAACTCCGATCCCATCCTTCTCAACCGAGTCCGAATTCCTCTGAAAAAATCCTGCACTTACCTCGGGGTCACACTCGACTCCAAACTCTCCTTTCTCCCCCACCTCCGCCAAACCAAAAAACGAGCCACAGCCCGCCTCAAAGCCATGAGAATCCTGAACAACCGCCACCGTCCCTGCTCCCAAACGACCCTCTCCCGGATTTACACCTCCGTCATCCGTCCCGTGCTCACCTTCGCCCATCCTCTCCTGCTCTCCGCCCCAGATCACTTCATTTCCAGCTTTGAAGCCACCGAAAGGCGTGCCCTTCGGCTGGCAGCCCATCTCCCTCCCTGGACCCGAAACCAAACTGCCTACGACGCCCACACTGTTCCTCCCCTCCGAGACTTCCTCACCCAACTCAACTCCAAATACCTCGACCGAGCCCGCTCCTCAGACATCCTCCAGCCTTTCTTTCAACCCTACTTCACCAACCGACCTAGCCTAACACTTCACCACCTCATAGCCCTCGACAACCCACCCCCACCACAACCACCCCAATTGCCCAAACCCCCGCCATAACCCTCCAGATCAGCACCACCGGAGTACGGTACAGGCCGTAGGCCTGCGACCGTACCAAAATTTTTTGGAAGCGACCCTACCCTGACCCTACCCTGACCAACCCACCCACCATCACCCACCTTTGAAAGACGCCACTCCCCGACTAACACCACATCACTGCACCTCACGCAAGAACCACACAAAACTTCCGAAACACTTCACCAGCGTAGCAGCAGGCATTCGTATGTAACTTAATCTCGTATTAAACTGCAAAGTCCTGCTGCAACGCCCCATCCACACTCTCAACGAACCACCCATCATCACCAGACAAAACACCTCACAGTGAAACTCGACCACAACTCACCACTGCCCAACCCACACTAACCCCACCGAAATCCACATCCAACCATCACCAACCAACCCCAGCACAGCTGCAGGCATTCGTATTGAACTAATCTCGTATTGAACTACAAAGTCCTGCGGCTGTGCGCTACCCTAACCCACCTGTCCAAGGCTGAAGAGGGAACAATCCCTATAACAGCCTCAGTGTGCCGACCCGGCCACTGGAACCTCACGATCACGTCACGTCGGGCGCCGGCTATTGAATTCTCCGTCAACGCAACGATGGCAGACTCGGCAACTAGCGCACCGGCCCCGGCCACCACGACACCCAAGAAATCCAAGGCGTTGGCGAGCAAGAAACCCCGCGTCAAGCCGGCCCACCCGCCGACCAGCGACATGGTCAACGCGGCGATCAAGAACCTGAAGGAGCGCGGCGGCTCTTCCCTGCAGGCGATCAAGAAGTACATCGCGGCCAACTACAAGGTGGACGCCGAGAAATTGGCCCCGTTCATCCGCAAGTACCTCAAGTCCGCCGTCGCGGCCGGCACCCTGACCCAGCCGAAAGGCAAGGGAGCGTCGGGATCGTTCAAGCTGTCCGTGAAGGGCGAAGGCAAGACGACCACCGCCGGCAAGAAGGCCGCCAAGAAGCCGGCCGCAGCCAAGCCCAAAGGGGAGAAGAAACCCAAGGCGACGGTGAAGAAGGCAGCCAAGAAACCGGCGGCGGCCAAACCGAAAGCCGCCAAGCCCGCTGCCAAATCGCCGAAAGCGAAGAAGGTGTCCAAGCCGCCGACCAAGAAGCCCAAGTCCCCGAAACCGAAGAAGGCCGCGGTGAAGAAGCCCAAGACCCCCAAGAAAGCGGCGGCCAAGAAGAAGTAAACACCTCGCACGCCCGCCCTAGCGCTCGCTAGTGAAAAAAACGGCCTTTGTAAAGGCCACCATCTATCTCAATCGTATTTAACTCACGCTTTGGCTATCAACACAAATAAATCAAATTTATTTCGATATTAATCATTACACAAGCAATATTGCACAGCTTCCGAAATTAGTTACCACATAAGCCACTATGGCTTGTGCGTGGGTGACGAATTCCTTATAAGATATAAGTGCACTCTGAAAATTACGTTTGAAAGAAATTACATTAAATATGAATAATTATTACTAAGTTTCAAATATTAAGAACAACGAGGTACATTTACATACAGACGTTATTTTTGTATTAAGAAGGAATATAATAAAAAAATAATAGAAACAATTAATCGTTAAATGACAAAGTCCAAAATGACCACTCCTCACAGTGACCGTATAGACAAAAATAAATAAAAAATAAAATAAATAAACTTGTCCAATATTATTCATCAGTCTACATATATATAAAGAGGTTTGATATTAAACCAGAACAAACATTTCGACATATAATGCAAATTAGTGGAGTGTAATTTTGAATAGCGATTAAAATATAACACAGAGGATGAAGATTGCAGCAGGGCTGTGTATTAAAATAAAATACCCCCGTTGCAGCAGACCTGCATATTCAGCGAATTTCAAATGCAAAATAACATTGTTGAAGCCAACATGACGAGATTTGGCATGTTCCATAGAAAATGAGTATGCAGGTTTGCTGCAAAAAAAAAAAAAAAAATAAATGTCGGGGATTTTAGACTGATAAAAATTATATGTCATCCAGATGAAAACAAAAACCAAGTTTTATCAGGATATGTTGGAAAATGAGCAAGATATAGAATTCTAGTCATTTCCCGTGTGGTTAACATTGTGAGAACGTACTGTGTTTACCACTCTCTATATTTCGTTAACCAATGGACATAGAGCTGTGATTCAAAATACAAAATTGTTTGTTTTCCATTTTGTTTATATATAAAAAACATGGAAAAAAAAAAAAAATGTATAATCACGGTGATAGTTGTAATATGCGTGTTGTACTAAGATATAGAATGTCAGCGGTGGATAATAACGTGCGCGGACGGCGAACGGCGTCAACAAGGTGCAAGTGTGAGTCGAATACGAGTGAAAATATTGGTGGCCTTTAGAAAGGCCGTTTTTTGAGGCGCGTAGACGCCGAGCGGTGCACAGCTTAGGCGCGTTCTCCGCGGATCCGGCGGGCCAGCTGGATGTCCTTGGGCATGATGGTGACTCGCTTGGCGTGGATGGCGCACAAGTTGGTGTCTTCGAACAGTCCGACGAGGTAGGCCTCGCTCGCCTCCTGCAGTGCCATGACGGCGGAGCTCTGGAAACGCAGGTCGGTCTTGAAGTCCTGGGCGATCTCGCGGACGAGTCGCTGGAAGGGCAGCTTGCGGATCAGAAGCTCGGTGGACTTCTGGTAACGACGGATCTCTCGCAGGGCGACCGTGCCGGGCCTGTAACGGTGGGGCTTCTTCACTCCTCCGGTCGCCGGGGCGCTCTTCCTGGCGGCTTTGGTCGCTAGCTGCTTCCTCGGGGCCTTGCCACCGGTGGACTTGCGGGCTGTCTGCTTTGTACGGGCCATGTCGCAGTTGTAGACGGGCTGAGTCGATATGATGACCCGCGTGACGTGACGTGATCGTGAGGTTCCAGTGGCCGGGTCGGCACACTGAGGCTGTTATAGGGATTGTTCCCTCTTCAGCCTTGGACAGGTGGGTTAGGGTAGCGCACAGCTGCAGGACTTAGTAGTTCAATACGAGATTAGTTCAATACGAATGCCTGCAGCTGTGCTGTTGGTTGGTTGGTGATGGTTGGGTGTGGATTTCGGTGGGGTTAGTGTGGGTTGGGCAGTGGTGAGTTGTGGTCGAGTTTCACTGTGAGTCGTTTTGTCTGGTGATGACGGGTGGTTCGTTGAGAGTGTGGATGGGGCGTTGCAGCAGGACTTTGCAGTTTAATACGAGATTAAGTTACATACGAATGCCTGCTGCTACGCTGGTGGTGTGTTTCGGAAGTTTTGTGTGATTCTTGCGTGAGGTGCAGTGATGTGGTGTTAGTCGGGGAGTGGCGTCTTTCAAGGTGGGTGATGGTGGGTGGGTTGGTCAGGGTAGGGTCAGGGTAGGGTCGCTTCCAAAAAATTTTGGTACGGTCGCAGGCCTACGGCCTGTACCGTACTCCGGTGGTTTTGGTCTGGAGGGTTATGGTAGGGGTTGGGGCAGTTGGGGTGGTTGGGGTGGGGGTGGGTTGTCGAGGGCTACGAGGTGGTGAAGGGTCAGGCTGGGTCGGTTAGTGAAGTAGGGTTGAAAGAAAGGCTGTAGGATGTCTGAGGAGCGGGCTCGGTCGAGGTATTTGGAGTTGAGGTGGGTGAGGAAGTCTCGGAGGGGAGGAACAGTGTGGGCGTCGTAGGCAGTTTGGTTTCGGGTCCAGGGAGGGAGATGGGCTGCCAGCCGAAGGGCACGCCTTTCGGTGGCTTCAAAGCTGGAAATGAAGTGATCTGGGGCGGAGAGCAGGAGAGGATGGGCGAAGGTGAGCACGGGACGGACGACGGAGGTGTAAATCCGGGAGAGGGTCGTTTGGGAGCAGGGACGGTGGCGGTTGTTCAGGATTCTCATGGCTTTGAGGCGGGATGTGGCTCGTTTTTTGGTTTGACGGAGGTGTGGGAGGAAGGAGAGTTTGGAGTCGAGTGTGACCCCGAGGTAAGTGCAGGATTTTTTCAGAGGAATGCGGACTCGGTTGAGAAGGATGGGATCGGAGTTGATGCGGGCGAAGCGACGCGCATGGAAGTTGATGAAGCAGAGTTGGGTTTTGGAAGTGTTGAGGGAAATGCGCCAGTGGTTGCAGTAGGAAAGGTAGTCGGTCAGTGTTTGCGTCATTTTGCGGATGAGGTTGTCCTGTCGTCTGTCTGACACCCAGAATGCGGTATCGTCAGCGAACTGAGCGAGACCGCACGAGGTGTCTGTGGGAGTGCGTGGAACGGGGGCAGGCAGGTCGCGGACGTAGATGAGGTAGAGAAGAGGAGAGATGGCGGAGCCTTGGGGGACGCCGGCTTCCAGGGTAAAGGGGGAGGATAGGGAGCCACGGAAACGCACCTGGGCGGTCCGTCCGTCGAGGAAGTGGGAGATCCATTGGATGACGGGGAGGGGCAGTTGGAGGTGGAGGAGTTTGGACCGGAGGCCATTGTGCCAAACGGTGTCGAAGGCCTTCTGGACATCCATGAGGGCTAGGATTGTTGGGCGGTGGAGGGAGTTGTTTGTTTGGAGGCATGTGACGACCCGCAGAAGCTGGTCGTACATGTTGACTCCGGGACGAAAGCCGGCTTGGGTGAGTGGAAGGAGATTGAGAGAGTTGAGGTGGGTGTGGAGCCTTGAGGTCAGGACTTTTTCGAAGAGTTTCGAAAGGGTGGAGGTGAGACTGATTGGGCGATAGTTGCTTGGGTTTCGGGGATCCTTGTGGGGCTTGGCGAAGAGGATGACATGGGCGTGTTTCCAGGAGGGGGGAGAGTAGCCGAGAAGGAGGATTGAGGTGAAGAGTGTTGTCAGAAGACGGATGAGAATTGGTGGAGATTGTTTGATGAGGAGGTTGGAGATTCCATCGGGGCCGGGGGCGGTGTTGCGGAGGTGGCGTCGTTTCCGATCCACCTCCTGGAAGGTGATGGGACTCAGGAGGTCGTGGTCGGGAAGATCGTCGGGGATGGTGTCTGGGGGGTGGAAGGTGTCATGTTGTCGAGTGACCAGTGCGTTTGTGAGAGTGAAGTGGTTTTCGTCAAAGTCAGGGTGCATGGGGACAGAGTGAATGGTGGAGAGGGAGTCACGGAAGGCCTCAGCGATGCCTTGGCTGTCCGAGACGACCGCGTCATTGACCAGGAGGGATCCGGAGGGAGTGGAGGGACTGTTGTAGTGTTTGACGAGACGCCAAAAGCTACGAGGGTTGTTGTGGAAGTCGGAGTCTGCCTTCTCGCACACCTTCATCGCCCTGTCGTCTCGAAAGGAGCAGACTGCAACCTTAACGCGATCGACTAGGGCTCTGTAGGCAGCGTGGAGGTAGGGGGAGGTAGGATCACGGAGGAGGAGACGCCTGGCGCGGCGTTTGGCTTTGATGAGGGCTATGACGTCTGGAGGAAGGCGGAGGGGGGTGTGAAGAACACGTTTCGTGGGGACGGAGGCTTCCTTGGCGGAAAGGATTGCTGTGGTGATGGATGAGTGGAGGTCGTCAATTTGGCCGGGTGTGCGGGGGGGTGGTTGCTGGGTCAGTGGAGTGAGAGATGTGGTGAGGGAGCGGTTATAGGAATCCCAGTCTGCATTCTTGTAGTCGGAGACGTAGAATGCATCATGGGTGTCGGATTTGAAGGGGTAAGGGCGGATTTTCAAGTCGAAAATGAGAGGAACGTGGTCGGAACCTATGTCGTGGCCGGAGAGGACTTTTATGATTTTCCGGGATAGTTCGGGGGATGTGATGAGCTTGTCGGGGGATGTAGGGAGTTGGCCTTCGTGGTTCGGGTACCGTGTGGGAGGGGTCATGTGGTGGTGGAGTCGAGCGTCCAGGAGAAATTGGAAAAGGAGGCGGCCCGGGGGCGTAGTGGTTCGATCCCCCAGGGCCTGGTGGTGACAGTTCAGGTCTGCCGCTATTACCAGTCGTGGGTGGGTAGCGGCAACCTGTTCCATCAGGTCGATGAGTTCGGGATCGAGAGGGTTGGCGTGGAGGGTAAGAAGAGTGAAGGGGGGTTGCCTAGGTAGGCGAACAGATGCCATGAGGGCGGAAGCCGGGTTACCAGGGAGAGGGAGGTGACGGACGTCGAGTTCGGAACGGAAAGCGATGGCAAGGCCACCGGACCGGGGAAGGTTGTCACGGCGGAGGAGGGAAAAGCCGGGGAGGGAAGCTCGGGTGGTGGGGGACAGTTTGGTTTCGTTGAGGGTTAGGATGTCCAGGTGGTAGTCTGTGATGAGGTCGATGAGGGCGGAACGCCTGGTTCGGAAGGAGTTGAGGTTGATGTGGCAGAGGCGGAGACAAGAGCGGGTTTTAGTGACGACCGGCATTGGAAGGACGTTTGGAGGCGGTGTGGATGACGCTCAGCCCGTTGCCAGCCTCGTGCAAGATGGTGCGGGTCTCAAACAAACGTTTGGTGACGCCGTTGACCGTCTCACGAACTCGCTGCTGACCTTGGGCGGGAGCGGAGGCGAGGAGGAGCGACAGCAGGGCGTCAAAGGTCCTTTTGAAGCCGTCGCTCAGGGTGGTGAGGAGTTGATCGAGGAATGAGTTGAGGGCTTCGAGGGTGACGAAGTTGGTGGGGGGCTGTGGTTGGTCGGAGGTTTCGGGGCAGGGGTCGGTAGTTGAAGGGCCTGTGGAGGGCGTCGGGTTTGTGGAGGGTTGTTGATCATGTTGGGATGTGGCATCGGGGTCCGGGTCGGAGGTGGTTGTGGGGGCCAGAAGGTGGTCAGGTTTGAGGGCCGGGAAGTCGGAGAGACGAAGGTCCCACGGGTTCGATTTCGGGGGGTTGGGAGGAGGAATGATCTTGACAGGGCGGGTCGCATGGGGGTCATTTTGGTCTTTTGGGTACTTGGGGCAGGATCGCTGGCCTGTGTAGTGCCCGTACCTATTACAGGTAGCGCAGTATGACCGGGTCAGATCATGGCCCTCATGGTCACACCGTCCGCTAGAAGGCGGAGCGGACAGTCCACAGACGCGGCAACGGGAATTGGGGCTTTGGCAGGTGGAGTCGTCATGCCCATAGTCATGGCATCGTCCGCAAGGTCTGATCAGGACGTTCCGTGGGGCCTCAACCTTATAGGGACGCCCATGAACCGAAAGGCCGTCGCGAAGTAGTGCCTCACAACAAGACCGGCAAGACATGAAGAGTCTTACCAGCCCCGTCGATTGGCCGTCCCGCGCGACGATCCTCTGGGCACGGGCGAACCTACCAGAACAAGGACAGGAAGGCGGGTGGCTCAAAGCCTCCAAAAACTCATTGTCCTCGATCTCGGAGGCGACCCCACGGACCACAACATGGACAAGCGGGGAGCGGGGGGGTTGTTGTCTCGAGGAGGGAGTTTTGGTCGGTTTGCGTGGGGGTGGGGCGGGAACGTATTTGGATTGAGGGCCGAAAGTGGATGGGGGGATTGCAGTCTGGAAGGCTGTGGCGTCGTCTGAGGATTGGAAAACAAGGAGGGTGGTTTGGTTTTTGTGCGAAAAGTGGTTTGTGGGGATTGGAAACTTGAGATGGTTGAGGTTCATGAGTCGGGCGATGTGGAACGGGTTGTTGGCTCCGGCGATGTGGTTGGTGATGTGGATGCGGTTTGAGGGGCCAGGGGCTGGGGTGGGAGGGATGGTGTGAGAGTGGGTGGGGGACAACGATGATGTCTGTTGTTCAGGTTGAGTGGGAGTGTCAGGCTGTTGGGTGGTTTGCGGCGGGAGTAGCGACGGTGGTGGGCGGGTTGGGGAGTGAGTGTCGGTGTGCTGGTGGTCGGGGTCGGCCGGGGACGGCGAGCGGGAGTTTGAGGGTGAGGAGCTTGGAGACGGGCTGTGGTGTGGTCTGTTGGGTTTGGAATTTGGACCGTGGTTGAACGTCGGGTGGAAAGTGTTTGTTGTCCGGCGTGAGTCAGTGCGGTGGGCGTGGGGTTTGTTTGGGGCAGCGGGGGTTTTCGGGTCAAGTGGTTTGGCGCGTGGGCGCAGGTTGGGCGGTGAGAAGTGGTCGGAGGGACTGACGTTGACTAGCCGGGACTTTGGGCGCAAGTGTTGCTGCTCAATACGAGTGCCCGGCTTGGTCTCGGTCGAGGGAAACCTGTCCTTAAGCCTAGAGGGGTCCCTAGCCGCAGGATGCTTACCCGAACCTCCGGATCCCAGCGAAGACATCACGGCAGGCGGGGGGAAGGTGGCGGGCGGGAGGGGCGTGGGGGTGGAGCAAAGGGCTGGAGGGTTCAGACTTAAACCAGCCAGGACTTTTGGCACAAGCTATTAAGTTATACGAGTGCCCAGCGTGGTGTCGGTCCGATGGGGGGTGGGGGGGAGTGGCTCGCACACAACCGAGAGACTCGGGGGCAATGAACCCGCGAGCACAATGGCGTGGGTTCGCCGGAGGGGGCGGAAGTGACTAACACACGACCGAGCGACTCGGGGCAATGAACCCGCGTGTACACTGGCGTGGGCTCGCCTGTGGGAGTGGTTAGCACACAGCCGAGCGACCCGGGGCAATAAACCCGCGTGAAGCCGGTGTGGGTTCACCGGAGGAGGAGGGAGTGGCTACTCAGTCACAGCCTAGCGACCCGGGGCAATGAACCCGCGTGTACGCCGGTGTGTGTTCACCGAAAGGTTGGGGGGGGTGGCTACTCAGTCACAGCCTAGCGACCCGGGGCAATGAAGCCCCGCGTAAACGCCGGTGTGTGTTCACCGATAGGGGGGGGAGTGGCTACTCAGTCACAGCCTAGCGACCCGGGGCAATGAAGCCTCGCGTAAACGCCGGTGTGTGTTCACCGAAAGGAGGAGGGAGTGGCTACTCAGTCACAGCCTAGCGACCCGGGGCAATAAACCCGCGTGAACACTGGTGTGGGTTCACCGAAAGGAGGAAGGAGTGGGTGGCTACTCAATCACAGCCGAGCGTCCCGGGGCAATAAACCCGCGTGAGCACTGGTGTGGGTTCACCGGTAGGGGATGGGTAGGGCCGAAGATCTAGAAGGTCTAGTAGTCTAGGCGTGGAGACTGCGGCGACTGGAGTCGGGCAGAGTCGTGGGTCGATACAGCTGGGTAGGTGCACTCTGGAACGTAGAGGGCGCTCTCTGGAATGCAGGTAGTCCGCTCAGCTCGGAGGTCCGATGTGGAATGTTGACCCGCCGGGGCCGGTGGGTAGTTTTCTGCGCTCGCCTCGCGCTCCTATTGGCCGGCGCGTCTCGGCCAATGGGAGCGAGGCCCGAATTGACAAAACACCGAGAACCCATCGGCGGTGTATCATATCGCCACAGCACAGCTCATCGAGATGACCGGACGCGGCAAAGGAGGCAAGGGGCTCGGAAAGGGAGGAGCGAAGCGTCACCGCAAGGTGCTGAGAGACAACATCCAGGGCATCACCAAGCCGGCCATCCGTCGTCTCGCCCGGCGCGGCGGCGTGAAGCGTATCTCCGGTCTGATCTACGAGGAGACCCGCGGCGTGCTCAAGGTATTCCTGGAGAACGTCATCAGGGACGCCGTCACATACACCGAGCACGCCAAGAGGAAGACGGTCACCGCCATGGACGTCGTATACGCGCTGAAACGCCAGGGCCGCACTCTCTACGGATTCGGCGGTTAAGCTGTCGACAGTCGCCCCAGAGCGCCACGACGCTCGCCTCAAAAAACGGCCTTTCTAAAGGCCACCAGTCAATTCAATCGTATTCATCTCGCTTGACCTGACGACGTATTTCGCTGTCAGACAATATATCTTAACCCTAGTTGGACGATGCGTCCAAGTCCGTACCGTACCGTTAGATTCACGTGAAAACACGATGTTGAAAATAGCGTTTATTCACTTTGAAGCAAATATTATGTGAAACTGGGAAGATCAACAAAAGGAAATAATTTATTTCATTTATTTATCTATATAAACCTATCGCAGTTGTTGGAAAACAAATTGTTTTTCACTTGAAATAGCAATCCTCGCTTTTAATCTTTTTTCTTATTTCGTAAATGAAACAATGACAGTTAAAAGTGGATGAAATTGAAAAAAAAATCAATATTATTTTTATTGCCTGTTGAAATTAAATAGCGCGCATTCAACGTCTCCTGCAGTCCGGACTGCCCGATTTCCCGTCAACCGTCGGCGTCGCGGCCGCTGATCCTTTTTCGCCGATTATTGCATAGCGACTACTTTAATCTACCATATTTCTCAAACGTAAGTTTAGACGGTATTTTGAATATTATAATACTAAAGTTCTGGTACTATTCTATCACCTTATGTATACGTCATGTTGCCACACTCCCGTTTTTCTTTTATATTCGATATCATAAACTCAGACGGATTGCTAAGTGAACATTGCATAGCCATAACTTCTGAACCGTAAGTCTTACAGAAACGCGGATGGTGTTATTTTGCTTGTCTAGCTAAGCACTATAAGCCATAAAAATTTGATCGAAATCGTACTAGCCGTTAAAAAAAAATTGAATTTTTTAAATTTTCTGTTTTTTAAAAATATTTTTAAGTGCGGCCTTAGTTGACCTGGACTTTATGCCACGATAACTTCTGAACCGTAAGTCGTACAGAAACGCGGATGGTGTTATTTTGCTTGTCTTGCTAAGCACTATAAGCCATAAAAATTTGATCGAGATCGTACGAGCCATTAAAAAAGAATTGATTTTTTTTAACGAATTTTTTTGTATGCTGATCGTTTTTCGCCGATTACTCGTAAACGGCTCGATTTAGAGGTAAACACGCGGTTAGACGAAACGTAGGGACGGTCGCGTAGAGCCGAATGACGCGATCGTCACGCGGGTACGGTGTCCGTGTAGGCTTCTATGGGCGTTATAAGGAATTCAAATAAAACGGCGAATACCTCGGCGACGCGGCGAAATACCGGCTCGCCGACGGCGCCGGCGTTTACAGGAGGAGTAGACGAAGAAAACGAGACGTCAACGGTTCGGATATCTCTAACGGTTCGCGAGATACGCTCGATTTTAGTCGGTCGGTGAGGGGGCTGTCGGCGTATCCCTTTGATCGAGATAGAAATATATAGGTGGACGTGACGTGATCGTGAGGTTCCAGTGGCCGGGTCGGCACACTGAGGCTGTTATTGGGATTGTTCCCTCTTCAGCCTTGGACAGGTGGGTTAGGGTAGCGCACAGCTGCAGGACTTAGTAGTTCAATACGAGAATAGTTCAATACGAATGCCTGCAGCTGTGCTGTTGGTTGGTTGGTTATGGTTGGGTGTGGGTTCGGTGGGGTTAGTGTGGGTTGGGCAGTGGTGAGTTGTGGTCAAGTTTCACTGTGAGTCGTTTTGTCTGGTGATGACGGGTGGTTCGTTGAGAGTGTGGATGGGGCGTTGCAGCAGGACTTTGCAGTTTAATACGAGATTAAGTTACATACGAATGCCTGCTGCTACGCTGGTGGTGTGTTTCGGAAGTTTTGTGTGGTTCTTGCGTGAGGTGCAGTGATGTGGTGTTAGTCGGGGAGTGGCGTCTTTCAAGGTGGGTGATGGTGGGTGGGTTGGTCAGGGTAGGGTCAGGGTAGGGTCGCTTCCAAAAAATTTTGGTACGGTCGCAGGCCTACGGCCTGTACCGTACTCCGGTGGTTTTGGTCTGGAGGGTTATGGCGGGGGTTGGGGCAGTTGGGGTGGTTGGGGTGGGGGTGGGTTGTCGAGGGCTACGAGGTGGTGAAGGGTCAGGCTGGGTCGGTTAGTGAAGTAGGGTTGAAAGAAAGGCTGCAGGATGTCTGAGGAGCGGGCTCGGTCGAGGTATTTGGAGTTGAGGTGGGTGAGGAAGTCTCGGAGGGGAGGAACAGTGTGGGCGTCGTAGGCAGTTTGGTTTCGGGTCCAGGGAGGGAGATGGGCTGCCAGCCGAAGGGCACGCCTTTCGGTGGCTTCAAAGCTGGAAATGAAGTGATCTGGGGCGGAGAGCAGGAGAGGATGGGCGAAGGTGAGCACGGGACGGACGACGGAGGTGTAAATCCGGGAGAGGGTCGTTTGGGAGCAGGGACGGTGGCGGTTGTTCAGGATTCTCATGGCTTTGAGGCGGGATGTGGCTCGTTTTTTGGTTTGACGGAGGTGTGGGAGGAAGGAGAGTTTGGAGTCGAGTGTGACCCCGAGGTAAGTGCAGGATTTTTTCAGAGGAATGCGGACTCGGTTGAGAAGGATGGGATCGGAGTTGATGCGGGCGAAGCGACGCGCATGGAAGTTGAAGAAGCAGAGTTGGGTTTTGGAAGTGTTGAGGGAAATGCGCCAGTGGTTGCAGTAGGAAAGGTAGTCGGTCAGTGTTTGCGTCATTTTGCGGATGAGGTTGTCCTGTCGTCTGTCTGACACCCAGAATGCGGTATCGTCAGCGAACTGAGCGAGACCGCACGAGGTGTCTGTGGGAGTGCGTGGAACGGGGGCAGGCAGGTCGCGGACGTAGATGAGGTAGAGAAGAGGAGAGATGGCGGAGCCTTGGGGGACGCCGGCTTCCAGGGTGAAGGGGGAGGATAGGGAGCCACGGAAACGCACCTGAGCGGTACGTCCGTCGAGGAAGTGGGAGATCCATCGGATGACGGGGAGGGGCAGTTGGAGGTGGAGGAGTTTGGACCGGAGGCCATTGTGCCAAACGGTGTCGAAGGCCTTCTGGACATCCATGAGGGCTAGGATTGTTGGGCGGTGGAGGGAGTTGTTTGTTTGGAGGCATGTGACGACCCGCAGAAGCTGGTCGTACATGTTGACTCCGGGACGAAAGCCGGCTTGGGTGAGTGGAAGGAGATTGAGAGAGTTGAGGTGGGTGTGGAGCCTTGAGGTTAGGACTTTTTCGAAGAGTTTTGAAAGGGTGGAGGTGAGACTGATTGGGCGATAGTTGCTTGGGTTTCGGGGATCCTTGTGGGGCTTGGCGAAGAGGATGACATGGGCGTGTTTCCAGGAGGGGGGAGAGTAGCCGAGAAGGAGGATTGAGGTGAAGAGTGTTGTAAGAAGACGGATGAGAATTGGTGGAGATTGTTTGATTAGGAGGTTGGAGATTCCATCGGGGCCGGGGGCGGTGTTGCGGAGGTGGCGTCGTTTCCGATCCACCTCCTGGAAGGTGATGGGACTCAGGAGGTCGTGGTCGGGAAGATCGTCGGGGATGGTGTCCGGGGGGTGGAAGGTGTCGTGTTGTCGAGTGACCAGTGCGTTGGTGAGAGTGAAGTGGTTTTCGTCAAAGTCAGGGTGCATGGGGACAGATTGGATGGTGGAGAGGGAGTCACGGAAGGCCTCAGCGATGCCTTGGCTGTCCGAGACGACCGCGTCATTGACCAGGAGGGATCCGGAGGGAGTGGAGGGACTGTTGTAGTGTTTGACGAGACGCCAAAAACTACGAGGGTTGTTGTGGAAGTCGGAATCTGCCTTCTCGCACACCTTCATCGCCCTGTCGTCTCGAAAGGAGCAGACTGCAACCTTAACGCGATCGACTAGGGCTCTGTAGGCAGCGTGGAGGTAGGGGGAGGTAGGATCACGGAGGAGGAGTCGCCTGGCGCGGCGTTTGGCTTTGATGAGGGCTATGACGTCTGGGGGAAGGCGGAGGGGGGTGTGAAGAACACGTTTCGTGGGGACGGAGGCTTCCTTGGCGGAAAGGATTGCTGTGGTGATGGATGAGTGGAGGTCGTCGATTTGGCCGGGTGTGCGGGGGGGTGGTTGCTGGGTCAGTGGAGTGAGAGATGTGGTGAGGGAGCGGTTATAGGAATCCCAGTCTGCATTCTTGTAGTCGGAGACGTAGAATGCATCATGGGTGTCGGATTTGAAGGGGTAAGGGCGGATTTTCAAGTCAAAAATGAGAGGAACGTGGTCGGAGCCTATGTCGTGGCCGGAGAGGACTTTTAGGATTTTCCGGGATAGTTCGGGGGATGTGATGAGCTTGTCGGGGGATGTAGGGAGTTGGCCTTCGTGGTTCGGGTACCGTGTGGGAGGGGTCATGTGGTGGTGGAGTCGAGCGTCCAGGAGAAATTGGAAAAGGAGGCGGCCCGGGGGCGTAGTGGTACGATCCCCCAGGGCCTGGTGGTGACAGTTCAGGTCTGCCGCTATTACCAGTCGTGGGTGGGTAGCGGCAACCTGTTCCATCAGGTCGATGAGGCCGGGATCGAGAGGGTTGGCGTGGAGGGTAAGAAGAGTGAAGGGGGGTTGCCTAGGTAGGCGAACAGATGCCATGAGGGCGGAAGCCGGGTTACCAGGGAGAGGGAGGTGACGGACGTCGAGTTCGGATCGGAAAGCGATGGCAAGGCCACCGGACCGGGGAAGGTTGTCACGGCGGAGGAGGGAAAAGCCGGGGAGGGAAGCTCGGGTGGTGGGGGACAGTTTGGTTTCGTTGAGGGTTAGGATGTCCAGGTGGTAGTCTGTGATGAGGTCGATGAGGGCGGAACGCCTGGTTCGGAAGGAGTTGAGGTTGATGTGGCAATGGCGGAGACAAGAGCGGGTTTTAGTGACGACCGGCATTGGAAGGACGTTTGGAGGCGGTGTGGATGACGCTCAGCCCGTTGCCAGCCTCGTGCAAAATGGTGCGGGTCTCAAACAAACGTTTGGTGACGCCGTTGACCGTATCACGAACTCGCTGCTGACCTTGGGCGGGAGCGGAGGCGAGGAGGAGCGACAGTAGGGCGTCAAAGGTCCTTTTGAAGCCGTCGCTCAGGGTGGTTAGGAGTTGATCGAGGAATGAGTTGAGGGCTTCGAGGGTGACGAAGTTGGTGGGGGGCTGTGGTTGGTCGGAGGTTTCGGGGCAGGGGACGGCAGTTGAGGGGCCTGTGGAGGGCGTCTGGTTTGTGGAGGGTTGTTGTTCGTGTTGGGATGTGGCATCGGGGTCCGGGTCGGAAGTGGTTGTGGGGGCCAGAAGGTTTCAGGTTTGAGGGCCGGGAAGTCGGAGAGACGAAGGTCCCACGGGTTCGATTTCGGGGGGTTGGGAGGAGGAATGATCTTGACAGGGCGGGTCGCATGGGGGTCATTTTGGTCTTTTGGGTACTTGGGGCAGGATCGCTGGCCTGTGTAGTGCCCGTACCTATTACAGGTAGCGCAGTATGACCGGGTCAGATCATGGCCCTCATGGTCACACCGTCCGCTATAAGGCGGAGCGGACAGTCCACAGACGCGGCAACGGGAATTGGGGCTTTGGCAGGTGGAGTCGTCATGCCCATAGTCATGGCATCGTCCGCATGGTCTGATCAGGACGTTCCGCGGGGCCTCAACCTTATAGGGACGCCCATGAACCGAGAGGCCGTCGCGAAGTAGTGCCTCACAACAAGACCGGCAAGACATGAAGAGTCTTACCAGCCCCGTCGATTGGCCGTCCCGCGCGACGATCCTCTGGGCACGGGCGTACCTACCAGAACAAGGACAGGAAGGCGGGTGGCTCAAAGCCTCCAAAAACTCATTGTCCTCGATCTCGGAGGCGACCCCACGGACCACAACATGGACAAGCGGGGAGCGGGGGGGTTGTTGTCTCGAGGAGGGAGTTTTGGTCGGTTTGCGTGGGGGTGGGGCGGGAACGTATTTGGATTGAGGGCCGAAAGTGGATGGGGGGATTGCAGTCTGGAAGGCTGTGGCGTCGTCTGAGGATTGGAAAACAAGGAGGGTGGTTTGGTTTTTGTGCGAAAAGTGGTTTGTGGGGATAGGAAACTTGAGATGGTTGAGGTTCATGAGTCGGGCGATGTGGAACGGGTTGTTGGCTCCGGCGATGTGGTTGGTGATGTGGATGCGGTTTGAGGGGCCAGGGGCTGGGGTGGGAGGGATGGTGTGAGAGTGGGTGGGGGACGACGGTGATGTCTGTTGTTCAGGTAGAATGGGAGTGTCAGGCTGTTGGGTGGTTTGCGGCGGGAGTAGCGACGGTGGTGGGCGGGTTGGGGAGTGAGTGTCGGTGTGCTGGTGGTCGGGGTCGGCCGGGGACGGCGAGCGGGAGTTTGAGGGTGAGGAGCTTGGAGACGGGCTGTGGTGTGGTCTGTTGGGTTTGGAATTTGGGCCGTGGTTGAACGTCGGGTGGAAAGTGTTTGTTGTCCGGCGTGAGTCAGTGCGGTGGGCGTGCGGTTTGTTTGGGGCAGCGGGGGTTTTCGGGTCAAGTGGTTTGGCGCGTGGGCGCAGGTTGGGCGGTGAGAAGTGGTCGGAGGGACTGACGTTGACTAGCCGGGACTTTGGGCGCAAGTGTTGTTGCTCAATACGAGTGCCCGGCTTGGTCTCGGTCGAGGGAAACCTGTCCTTAAGCCTAGAGGGGTCCCTAGCCGCAGGATGCTTACCCGAACCTCCGGATCCCAGCGAAGACATCACGGCAGGCGGGGGGAAGGTGGCGGGCGGGAGGGGCGTGGGGGTGGAGCAAAGGGCAGGAGGGTTCAGACTTAAACCAGCCAGGACTTTTGGCACAAGCTATTAAGTTATACGAGTGCCCAGCGTGGTGTCGGTCCGACGGGGGGTGGGGGGGAGTGGCTCGCACACAACCGAGGGACTCGGGGGCAATGAACCCGCGAGCACAAAGGCGTGGGTTCGCCGGAGGGGGCGGAAGTGACTAACACACGACCGAGCGACTCGGGGCAATGAACCCGCGTGTACACTGGCGTGGGCTCGCCTGTGGGAGTGGTTAGCACACAGCCGAGCGACCCGGGGCAATATACCCGCGTGAAGCCGGTGTGGGTTCACCGGAGGAGGAGGGAGTGGCTACTCAGTCACAGCCTAGCGACCCGGGGCAATGAACCCGCGTGTACGCCGGTGTGTGTTCACCGAAAGGTTGGGGGGGGTGGCTACTCAGTCACAGCCTAGCGACCCGGGGCAATGAAGCCCCGCGTAAACGCCGGTGTGTGTTCACCGATAGGAGGAGGGAGTGGCTACTCAGTCACAGCCTAGCAACCCGGGGCAATGAAGCCCCGCGTAAACGCCGGTGTGTGTTCACCGATAGGGGGAGGGAGTGGCTACTCAGTCACAGCCTAGCGACCCGGGGCAATGAAGCCCCGCGTAAACGCCGGTGTGTGTTCACCGAAAGGAGGAGGGAGTGGCTACTCAGTCACAGCCTAGCGACTCGGGGCAATAAACCCGCGTGAACACTGGTGTGGGTTCACCGAAAGGAGGAAGGAGTGGGTGGCTACTCAATCACAGCCGAGCGTCCCGGGGCAATAAACCCGCGTGAGCACTGGTGTGGGTTCACCGGTAGGGGATGGGTAGGGTCGAAGATCTAGAAGGTCTAGTAGTCTAGGCGTGGAGACTGCGGCGACTGGAGTCGGGCAGAGTCGTGGGTCGATACAGCTGGGCAGGTGCACTCTGGAACGTAGAGGGCGCTCTCTGGAATGCAGGTAGTCCGCTCAGCTCGGAGGTCCGATGTGGAAATGTGTATAGGTGGACGTGACGTGACGTGATCGTGAGGTTCCAGTGGCCGGGTCGGCACACTGAGGCTGTTATAGGGATTGTTCCCTCTTCAGCCTTGGACAGGTGGGTCAGGGTAGCGCACAGCTGCAGAACTTTGTAGTTCAATACGAGATTAGTTCAATACGAATGCCTGCAGCTGTGCTGGTGGTTGGTTGGTGGTGGTTGGGTGTGGATTTCAGTGGGGTTAGTGTGGGTTGGGCAGTGGTGCGTTGTGGTCGAGTGTCACTGTAGGGCGTTTGGTTAGGTGATGTCGGGTGGTTGGGTGTGAGTGAGGATGGGGCGTTGCAGCAGGACTTTGTAGTTTAATACGAGATTAAGTTACATACGAATGCCTGCTGCTACGCTGGTGGCGAGGTTCGGGAGTCGTGTGTGGTTTTGTGTGAGGTGCAGTGATGTGGTGTTAGTCGGTGAGTGGCGACTTTCAAAGGTGGGTGATGGCGGGTGGGTTGGTTAGGGCAGGGTCGCTTCCAAAAAGTTTTGGTACGGTCGCAGGCCTACGGCCTGTACCGTACTCCTGTGGTGTTGGTCTGGAGGGTTATGGTGGGGGTTGGGGCAGTTGGGGTGGTTGGGGTGGGGGTGGGTTGTCGAGGGCTACAAGGTGGTGAAGCGTCAGGCTGGGTCGGTTGGTGAAGTAGGGTTGAAAGAAAGGCTGCAGGATGTCTGAGGAGCGGGCTCGGTCGAGGTATTTGGAGTTGAGTTGGGTGAGGAAGTCTCGGAGGGGAGGAACAGTGTGGGCGTCGTAGGTAGTTTGGTTTCGGGTCCAGGGAGGGAGATGTGCTGCCAGCCGAAGGGCACGCCTTTCGGTGGCTTCAAAGTTGGAAATGAAGTGATCTGGGGCGGAGAGCAGGAGAGGATGGGCGAAGGTGAGCACGGGACGGATGACGGAGGTGTAAATCCGGGAGAGGGTCGTTTGGGAGCAGGGACGGTGGCGGTTGTTGAGGATCCTAATGGCTTTGAGGCGGGATGTGGCTCGTTTTTTGGTTTGACGGAGGTGTGGGAGGAAGGAGAGTTTGGAGTCGAGTGTGACCCCGAGGTAGGTGCAGGACTTTTTCAGAGGAATGCGGACTCGGTTGAGAAGGATGGGATCGGAGTTGATGCGGGCGAAGCGACGCGCATGGAAGTTGAAGAAGCAGAGCTGGGTTTTGGAAGTGTTGAGGGAAATGCGCCAGTGGTTGCAGTAGGAAAGGTAGTCGGTCAGTGTTTGTGTCATTTTGCGGATGAGGTTGTCCTGTCGTCTGTCTGACACCCAGAATGCGGTATCGTCAGCGAACTGAGCGAGACCGCACGAGGTGTCTGTGGGAGTGCGTGGAACGGGGGCGGGCAGGTCACGGACGTAGATGAGGTAGAGAAGAGGAGAGATGGCGGAGCCTTGGGGGACGCCGGCTTCCAGGGTGAAGGGGGAGGATAGGGAGCCACGGAAACGAACCTGAGCGGTCCGTCCGTCGAGGAAGTGGGAGATCCATCGGATGACGGGGAGGGGCAGTTGGAGGTGGAGGAGTTTGGACCGGAGACCATTGTGCCAAACGGTGTCGAAGGCCTTCTGGACATCCATGAGGGCTAGGATTGTTGGGCGGTGGAGGGAGTTGTTTGTTTGGAGGCATGTGACGACCCGCAGAAGCTGGTCGTACATGTTGACTCCGGGACGAAAGCCGGCTTGGGTGAGTGGAAGGAGATTGAGAGAGTTGAGGTGGGTGTGGAGCCTTAAGGTCAGGACTTTTTCGAAGAGTTTTGAAAGGGTGGAGGTGAGACTGATTGGGCGATAGTTGCTTGGGTTTCGGGGATCCTTGTGGGGCTTGGCGAAGAGGATGACATGGGCGTGTTTCCAGGAGGGGGGAGAGTAGCCGAGAAGGAGGATTGAGGTGAAGAGTGTTGTAAGAAGACGGATGAGAATTGGTGGAGATTGTTTGATGAGGAGGTTGGAGATTCCATCGGGGCCGGGGGCGGTGTTGCGGAGGTGGCGTCGTTTCCGATCCACCTCCTGGAAGGTGATAGGACTCAGGAGGTCGTGGTCGGGAAGATCGTCGGGGATGGTGTCTGGGGGGTGAAAGGTGTCGTGTTGTCGAGTGACCAGTGCGTTGGTGAGAGTGAAGTGGTTGTCGTCAAAGTCAGGGTGCATGGGGACAGAGTGAATGGTGGAGAGGGAGTCACGGAAGGCCTCAGCGATGCCTTGGCTGTCCGAGACGACCGCGTCATTGACCAGGAGGGATCCGGAGGGAGTGGAGGGACTGTTGTAGTGTTTGACGAGACGCCAAAAACTACGAGGGTTGTTGTGGAAGTCGGAATCTGCCTTCTCGCACACCTTCATCGCCCTGTCGTCTCGAAAGGAGCAGACTGCAACCTTAACGCGATCGACTAGGGCTCTGTAGGCAGCGTGGAGGTAGGGGGAGGTAGGATCACGGAGGAGGAGTCGCCTGGCGCGGCGTTTTGATTTGATGAGGGCTATGACGTCGGGAGGAAGGCGGAGGGGGGTGTGAAGAACACGTTTCGTGGGGACGGAGGCTTCCTTGGCGGAAAGGATTGCTGTGGTGATGGATGAGTGGAGGTCGTCAATTTGGCCGGGTGTGCGGGGGGGTGGTTGCTGGGTCAGTGGAGTGAGAGATGTGGTGAGGGAGCGGTTGTAGGAATCCCAGTCTGCATTCTTGTAGTCGGAGACGTAGAATGCATCATGGGTGTCGGATTTGAAGGGATAAGGGCGGATTTTCAAGTCGAAAATGAGAGGAACGTGGTCGGAGCCTATGTCGTGGCCGGAGAGGACTTTTATGATTTTCCGGGATAGTTCGGGGGATGTGATGAGTTTGTCGGGGGATGTAGGGAGTTGGCCTTCGTGGTTCGGGTACCGTGTGGGAGGGGTCATGTGGTGGTGGAGTCTAGCGTCCAGGAGAAATTGGAAAAGGAGGCGGCCCGGGGGCGTAGTGGTACGATCCCCCAGGGCCTGGTGGTGACAGTTCAGGTCTGCCGCTATTACCAGTCGTGGGTGGGTAGCGGCAACCTGTTCCATCAGGTCGATGAGGTCGGGATCGAGAGGGTTGGCGTGGAGGGTAAGAAGAGTGAAGGGGGGTTGCCTAGGTAGGCGAACAGATGCCATGAGGGCGGAAGCCGGGTTACCAGGGAGAGGGAGGTGACGGACGTCGAGTTCGGATCGGAAAGCGATGGCAAGGCCACCGGACCGGGGAAGGTTGTCACGGCGGAGGAGGGAAAAGCCGGGGAGGGAAGCTCGTGTGGTGGGGGACAGTTTGGTTTCGTTGAGGGTTAGGATGTCCAGGTGGTAGTCTGTGATGAGGTCGATGAGGGCGGAACGCCTGGTTCGGAAGGAGTTGAGGTTGATGTGGCAGAGGCGGAGACAGGAGCGGGTTTTAGTGACGACCGGCATTGGAAGGACGTTTGGAGGCGGTGTGGATGACGCTCAGCCCGTTGCCAGCCTCGTGCAAAATGGTGCGGGTCTCAAACAAACGTTTGGTGACGCCGTTGACCGTCTCACGAACTCGCTGCTGACCTTGGGCGGGAGCGGAGGCGAGGAGGAGCGACAGCAGGGCGTCAAAGGTCCTTTTGAAGCCGTCGCTCAGGGTGGTTAGGAGTTGATCGAGGAATGAGTTGAGGGCTTCGAGGGTGACGAAGTTGGTGGGGGGCTGTGGTTGGTCGGAGGTTTCGGGGCAGGGGTCGGTAGTTGAAGGGCCTGTGGAGGGCGTCGGGTTTGTGGAGGGTTGTTGTTCATGTTGGGATGTGGCATCGGGGTCCGGGTCGGAAGTGGTTGTGGGGGCCAGAAGGTTGTCAGGTTTGAGGGCCGGGAAGTCGGAGAGACGAAGGTCCCACGGGTTCGATTTCGGGGGGTTGGGAGGAGGAATGATCTTGACAGGGCGGGTCGCATGGGGGTCATTTTGGTCTTTTGGGTACTTGGGGCAGGATCGCTGGCCTGTGTAGTGCCCGTACCTATTACAGGTAGCGCAGTATGACCGGGTCAGATCATGGCCCTCATGGTCACACCGTCCGCTATAAGGCGGAGCGGACAGTCCACAGACGCGGCAACGGGAATTGGGGCTTTGGCAGGTGGAGTCGTCATGCCCATAGTCATGGCATCGTCCGCATGGTCTGATCAGGACGTTCCGCGGGGCCTCAACCTTATAGGGACGCCCATGAACCGAGAGGCCGTCGCGAAGTAGTGCCTCACAACAAGACCGGCAAGACATGAAGAGTCTTACCAGCCCCGTCGATTGGCCGTCCCGCGCGACGATCCTCTGGGCACGGGCGAACCTACCAGAACAAGGACAGGAAGGCGGGTGGCTCAAAGCCTCCAAAAACTCATTGTCCTCGATCTCGGAGGCGACCCCACGGACCACAACATGGACAAGCGGGGAGCGGGGGGGTTGTTGTCTCGAGGAGGGAGTTTTGGTCGGTTTGCGTGGGGGTGGGGCGGGAACGTATTTGGATTGAGGGCCGAAAGTGGATGGGGGGATTGCAGTCTGGAAGGCTGTGGCGTCGTCTGAGGATTGGAAAACAAGGAGGGTGGTTTGGTTTTTGTGCGAAAAGTGGTTTGTGGGGATTGGAAACTTGAGATGGTTGAGGTTCATGAGTCGGGCGATGTGGAACGGGTTGTTGGCCCCGGCGATGTGGTTGGTGATGTGGATGCGGTTTGAGGGGCCAGGGGCTGGGGTGGGAGGGATGGTGTGAGAGTGGGTGGGGGATGACGGTGATGTCTGTTGTTCAGGTAGAGTGGGAGTGTCAGGCTGTTGGGTGGTTTGCGGCGGGAGTAGCGACGGTGGTGGGCGGGTTGGGGAGTGAGTGTCGATGTGCTGGTGGTCGGGGTCGGCCGGGGACGGCGAGCGGGAGTTTGAGGGGGAGGAGCTAGGAGACGGGCTGTGGTGTGGTCTGTTGGGTTTGGAGGTTGGACCGTGGTTGAACGTCGGGTGGAAAGTGTTTGTTGTCCGGCGTGAGTCAGTGCGGTGGGCGTGGGGTTTGTTTGGGGCAGCGGGGGTTTTCGGGTCAAGTGGTTTGGCGCGTGGGCGCAGGTTGGGCGGTGAGAAGTGGTCGGAGGGACTGACGTTGACTAGCCGGGACTTTGGGCGCAAGTGTTGCGGTTCAATACGAGTGCCCGGCTTGGTCTCGGTCGAGGGAAACCTGTCCTTAAGCCTAGAGGGGTCCCTAGCCGCAGGATGCTTACCCAAACCTCCGGATCCCAGCGAAGACATCACGGCAGGCGGGGGGAAGGTGGCGGGCGGGAGGGGCGTGGGGGTGGAGCAAGGGGCAGGAGGGTTCAGACTTAAACCAGCCAGGACTTTTGGCACAAGCTATTAAGTTATACGAGTGCCCAGCGTGGTGTCGGTCCGACGGGGGGTGGGGGGGAGTGGCTCGCACACAACCGAGGGACTCGGGGGCAATGAACCCGCGAGCACAAAGGCGTGGGTTCGCCGGAGGGGGCGGGAGTGACTAACACACGACCGAGCGACTCGGGGCAATGAACCCGCGTGTACACTGGCGTGGGCTCGCCTGTGGGAGTGGTTAGCACACAGCCGAGCGACCCGGGGCAATAAACCCGCGTGAAGCCGGTGTGGGTTCACCGGAGGAGGAGGGAGTGGCTACTCAGTCACAGCCTAGCGACCCGGGGCAATGAACCCGCGTGTACGCCGGTGTGTGTTCACCGAAAGGTTGGGGGGGTGGCTACTCAGTCACAGCCTAGCGACCCGGGGCAACGAAGCCCCGCGTGAACGCCGGTGTGTGTTCACCGATAGGGGGAGGGAGTGGCTACTCAGTCACAGCCTAGCGACCCGGGGCAATGGAGCCCCGCGTAAACGCCGGTGTGTGTTCACCGATAGGGGGAGGGAGTGGCTACTCAGTCACAGCCTAGCGACCCGGGGCAATGAAGCCCCGCGTAAACGCCGGTGTGTGTTCATCGAAAGGAGGAGGGAGTGGCTACTCAGTCACAGCCTAGCGACCCGGGGCAATAAACCCGCGTGAACACTGGTGTGGGTTCACCGAAAGGAGGAAGGAGTGGGTGGCTACTCAATCACAGCCGAGCGTCCCGGGGCAATAAACCCGCGTGAGCACTGGTGTGGGTTCACCGGTAGGGGATGGGTAGGGTCGAAGATCTAGAAGGTCTAGTAGTCTAGGCGTGGAGACTGCGGCGACTGGAGTCGGGCAGAGTCGTGGGTCGATACAGCTGGGCAGGTGCACTCTGGAACGTAGAGGGCGCTCTCTGGAATGCAGGTAGTCCGCTCAGCTCGGAGGTCCGATGTGGAATCAGGTGGACCGCGGTACAGCCGGTATATATAGTAGCCGTCTTCTGTACGGTACCGCGTCAGGGGACGTCTTCGACATTCGTTTGACCGAGGCTCTTGGCAGATTGTCGGGCATCGCGGACCGCGGGCGGCCCGGTGACCGATCCCCCAGAATCTTGGCCGATTTTCGGGCATCGCGGACCGCGGGCGGCCCGGTGACCGATCCCGCAGAATCTTGGCCGATTTTCGGGCATCGCGGACTCCGGTCGGCCGTTGATGCCCTGCCACTAGCCGGCCTTGTGTTTAACGTGTCGAGTCCGTTTGTGGTAGAACTTTTGCGTCGATAACTCGGTGAAATAGTGTGTTTGAGCGAGATATAAAAATATTTCAGAAAAATATAATCGAAAATCACTTATTCGAATATACGATTTCTAGTAGGTTTCAGTTAAAAATAAAATCGTTTGTCATGCTTTATATGAATTTTGTAATCGGAAAGTTAAAATAACACTTGATTAATTTATTTTATAACCTCATTTGTGTTTAGGAATAACGGTTTTTATTTTATTAAGTGAAACCCGATTCCGGGGTTATTGACTTTTCAGTTGTTTACGTAATAATTATTCTGTATGAACACTGACTTTTATTTAATCTGATTGAATGATAAGACTGTTGAACTAATAAAGTTATAGGATAATATATGTATACGTTTAGTGTTTGTATACTTAAAAATAGAATATAGCTTAGGACTTATTTATTATATTGGGCTACAATGATTTTATGCATAACATGTTTGTTATTTGTATTTTTTTTAACAAGTTTTAAAATACAATTTTGAGTTTGATTTATATATATATATATAGATTAATAATGAATATAATATGTCTTGTCACTGTGAAATAAAAAATTTAAATCTGTATAAGTCTCCAATCGGGCATAGCCTTGGAGACTAAATTAATTTTCCGAATAAAAAAAATGGAACTTGTACAGACATTTCATGTATTTCAGGGTCAGTCTGGCTACGTTATTGCAATTTGCAAATTAAATGTATTTCTTGATTTACATGGAATGAATGTACTCTACTGTACTATATTTGGGAAATAAAGAATTTATTATTAAATGTACATTAATTTACAGACCCGCACGCCTGTTTGGAGCACGTGGGCCGTTGTGAAATATAGGATACCTACACTAGAGAAGGTGTTCTAATGATAGGACTAATAAAAAATTATTTCATATCAAAATGATTTAATTTATATGTTAAGACGTATACATTGAGGTACTTTTTACAATTATTACTACAATTAACTGAGTTATTCAAATTTTACTAACAGAATTTAAGCAAATTTGCTACAACTGCCATAAAACAAGCGAGTACATTCTGTTGTAAAAATTTTGCACTAGCTCCGTTGATTGTGGTTTGATCTTAATAATCTTTATACGGTTTTGTAGGAAATAAAATTTCGCAACTTTTTTGTCTCCTGTAAACTTAACGGTTTTTGGTTAAAATATAAAAATGACTGCCATTTTCAAATGGTAAAAATTAGAAACTTGATACTCCGCACGAGATTTGGTCCTATTACTCAGCATATACGTACCAAGTTTGAAGTAGATATCTTTAGTAGTTCAATAGTTATGCAAAATCATGTTAAAAACACATACAGACCGACAGATGGATAACCGAGCATTTTAGGACCCATGTTTACGGGAACTTTTTACTTAGTTTTGACGTAAGTAACCATATCCCGAAGTCCTCAAGGGTTTTTGTCTCAACACCCTGTATAGCAGCTGTTGATCGGTTGACTCGGTACTGCAGATACAGTAGCCTATAGTCCGATATCCTATGATGTTGTATTACAGTATCAGCATATATGGAAACAATACAATTTGTAAGCTCCCGATAGAAAATAAATGCAAGAGGCCGATTAATTTAAAAAGTGAAAACTCTTTGAGTCGGTCGTAGTAATATTATATTTATGGATGACCGCTGGTATAGTAGGCCTACAGTTGTATGATGATTTAAAAATATATTTAAACTCTTATAATCGTCTCCAAAATTAAAATTAATTTTCTTCCTTTTTTTTAGCAATACAATTTACGATTGCGTCGCAATAAAGGTTAAATTCAAACATAATACTTTGTACAATTGTTTTTAAAATTTCAAACTTTTCTCAATATTTAAAACGCAAATTACGGTAGGTACTCATTTCAAAACCAAGTCATGTACAGATAAACGAATAAATGTTAATTTCACTATACAAACCGATCTATGTAATTCGGACATAAATCACTTCCTAATGTAACGCAGGCACGTGTTGTCGATCCTTTATTACCTTGTATTCCATTCTGTTTCATTTCATATTTAAAAAATATTTGTTCCCGTCTGGTACGTGAGAAACGTTTTCCAACAATTAAATCGAGTAAAAAGTCTCAAGTCTTACAACGTACTCGCTTATACGCAATTGACTCTTTTCACCACGTGTTGCGACGAACAACGCTTTGCGCGACAGTTTGAATCGGTTTTCACCACAAAGTGACAATACATTTGAGCTGTACGAAAAATACGAATTCATTGTTCCGGACGAAATCGAGTTGATACAGTGAAAACATAAGATATTACACTGGAATAAATACACCAAGGCGTACTAGCGTCTGGTGTTTGGACAGCGTCTACAGTTGTGTCTAAGGGGTGGTGAATAATGGCGATTGGCGGCGGTACGGTAGTCACGCTCGTCCCGGAGTGGGTATTTTCGATTAAATCAATGTTTACGCTACCGGTTTATATGCCGTAAAAACGTGCCAAATTCAAATTATAAACATTTTTAGAGGTGCAGACCGTGTCCGACGAAGGTGTAACCGCGATACGGAGCGGTATAAACGTGCTAAACGGCCACAGCGCGGCAATTGTTACCGTTTAGATGGATAGAGCGATTAGTAGTGCGTATATAAGAACACGCGTGATGGCAAAATGAGCGTTATTTAGTTTTTAATAAGCGTTTAAATAATTTTGAAACGACCAAAAACACCGTTGACAACCGACAAACGGATCGCGCGCCGTGGCGTATTCTGTACGGTACGCAGTCAGGGGACGGCGGACACATTCGAACCGGGCGCCAGCTATTGAATTCTCCGTCAACGCAACGATGGCAGACTCGGCAACTAGCGCACCGGCCCCGGCCACCACGACACCCAAGAAATCCAAGGCGGCGGCGAGCAAGAAACCCCGCGTCAAGCCGGCCCACCCGCCGACCAGCGACATGGTCAACGCGGCGATCAAGAACCTGAAGGAGCGCGGCGGCTCTTCCCTGCAGGCGATCAAGAAGTACATCGCGGCCAACTACAAGGTGGACGCCGAGAAATTGGCTCCGTTCATCCGCAAGTAACTCAAGTCCGCCGTCGCGGCCGGCACCCTGACCCAGCCGAAAGGCAAGGGAGCGTCGGGATCGTTCAAGCTGTCCGTGAAGGGCGAAGGCAAGACGACCACCGCCGGCAAGAAGGCCGCCAAGAAGCCGGCCGCAGCCAAGCCCAAAGGGGAGAAGAAACCCAAGGCGACGGTGAAGAAGGCAGCCAAGAAACCGGCGGCGGCCAAACCGAAAGCCGCCAAGCCCGCTGCCAAATCGCCGAAAGCGAAGAAGGTGTCCAAGCCGCCGACCAAGAAGCCCAAGTCCCCGAAACCGAAGAAGGCCGCGGTGAAGAAGCCCAAGACCCCCAAGAAAGCGGCGGCCAAGAAGAAGTAAACACTTCGCATCCCCGCCCTAGCGCTCGCTAGTGAAAAAAACGGCCTTTGTAAAGGCCACCATTTATCTCAATCGTATTTAACTCACGCTTTGGCTATCAACACAAATAAATCAAATTTATTTCGATATTAATCATTACACAAGAAATATTGCACAGCTTCACAAATTAGTCACCACATAAGCCACTATGGCTTGTGCGTGGGTGACGAGTTCCTTATAAGATATAAGTGCACTCTGAAAATTACGTTTGAAAGAAATTACATTAAATATGAATAATTATTACTAAGTTTTAAATATTAAGAACAACGAGGTACATTTACATACAGACGTTATTTTTGTATTAAGAAGGAATATAATAAAAAATAATAGAAACAACTAATCGTTAAATGACAAAGTCCAAAATGACCACTCCTCACAGTGACCGTATAGACAAAAATAAATAAAAAATAAAATAAATAAACTTGTCCAATATTATTCATCAGTCTATATATATAAAGAGGTTTGATATTAAACCACAACAAACATTTCCACATATAATGCAAATTAGTGGAGTGTAATTTTGAATAGCGATTAAAATATAACACAAAGGATGAAGATTGCAGCAGGGCTGTGTATTAAAATAAAATACCCCCGTTGCAGCAGACCTGCATATTCAGCGAATTTCAAATGCAAAATAACATTGTTGAAGCCAACATAACGAGATTTGGCATGTTCCATAGGAAATGAGTATGCAGGTTTGCTGCAAAAAAAAAATAAATAAATAAATGTCGGGGATTTTAGACTAGTAAAAATTATATGTCATCCAGATGAAAACAAAAACCAAGTTTTATCAGGATATGTTGGAAAATGAGCAAGATATAGAATTCTAGTCATTTCCCGTGTGGTTAACATTGTGAGAACGTACTGTGTTTACCACTTTCAATATTTCGTTAACCAATGGACATAGAGCAGTGATTCAAAATACAAAATTGTTTGTTTTCCATTTTGTTTATATATATATATATATATATACATTTTTTTTTCAGCCGAATTCAATTGGTTTTAAGGAACTATTCATAGCGATTACCACTTTACACACCTGTAGAAAATATCATTAAGACCGGACCATTTATATGGCCGTTATCATGCTCTAACAGACACACACAGAAATGTGTGTGTCTGTGTTTATTTATTATTATTAATTTTTCTTTCTTTTGCTACCACTAGGGGCCCCAAAAGGAAAAGTTATAGAGATGTTACGGTAATAGGTAGTTAAATTGGCTGAAATGTATATTTAGATAAAATGAAACGAATGAAAGTTAGAAAAGCCCGAGTATATGATTAATGTATTTGAGGGAAAATAAAAAAATGTATAATCACGGTGATAGTTGTAATATGCGTGTTGTACTAAGATATAGAATGTCAGCGGTGGATAATAACGTGCGCGGACGGCGAACGGCGTCAACAAGGTGCAAGTGTGAGTCGAATACGAGTGAAAATATTGGTGGCCTTTAGAAAGGCCGTTTTTTTGAGGCGCGTAGACGCCGAGCGGTGCACAGCTTAGGCGCGTTCTCCGCGGATCCGGCGGGCCAGCTGGATGTCCTTGGGCATGATGGTGACTCGCTTGGCGTGGATAGCGCACAAGTTGGTGTCTTCGAACAGTCCGACGAGGTAGGCCTCGCTCGCCTCCTGCAGTGCCATGACGGCGGAGCTCTGGAAACGCAGGTCGGTCTTGAAGTCCTGGGCGATCTCGCGGACGAGTCGCTGGAAGGGCAGCTTGCGGATCAGAAGCTCGGTGGACTTCTGGTAACGACGGATCTCTCGCAGGGCGACCGTGCCGGGCCTGTAACGGTGGGGCTTCTTCACTCCTCCGGTCGCCGGGGCGCTCTTCCTGGCGGCTTTGGTCGCTAGCTGCTTCCTCGGGGCCTTGCCACCGGTGGACTTGCGGGCTGTCTGCTTTGTACGGGCCATGTCGCAATTGTAGACGGGCTGAGTCGATATGATGACCCGCCGTGACGTGACGTGATCGTGAGGTTCCAGTGGCCGGGTCGGCACACTGAGGCTGTTATAGGGATTGTTCCCTCTTCAGCCTTGGACAGGTGGGTTAGGGTAGCGCACAGCTGCAGGACGTTGTAGTTCAATACGAGAATAGTTCAATACGAATGCCTGCAGCTGTGCTGGTGGTTGGTTGGTGATGGTTGGGTGTGGATTTCGGTGGGGTTAGTGTGGGTTGGGCAGTGGTGAGTTGTGGTCGAGTTTCACTGTGAGGTGTTTTGTCTGGTGATGACGGGTGGTTCGTTGAGAGTGTGGGTGGGGCGTTGCAGCAGGACTTTGCAGTTTAATACGAGATTAAGTTACATACGAATGCCTGCTGCTACGCTGATGATGTGTTTCGGAAGTTTTGTGTGGTTCTTGCGTGAGGTGCAGTGATGTGGTGTTAGTCGGGGAGTGGCGTCTTTCAAAGGTGGGTGATGGTGGGTTGGTTGGTCAGGGTAGGGTCAGGGTAGGGTCGCTTCCAAAAAATTTTGGTACGGTCGCAGGCCTACGGCCTGTACCGTACTCCGATGGTTTTGGTCTGGAGGGTTATGGTGGGGGTTGGGGCAGTTGGGGTGGTTGGGGTGGGGGTGGGTTGTCGAGGGCTACGAGGTGGTGAAGGGTCAGGCTGGGTCGGTTTGTGAAGTAGGGTTGAAAGAAAGGCTGCAGGATGTCTGAGGAGCGGGCCCGGTCGAGGTATTTGGAGTTGAGGTGGGTGAGGAAGTCTCGGAGGGGAGGAACAGTGTGGGCGTCGTAGGCAGTTTGGTTTCGGGTCCAGGGAGGGAGATGGGCTGCCAGCCGAAGGGCACGCCTTTCGGTGGCTTCAAAGCTGGAAATGAAGTGATCTGGGGCGGAGAGCAGGAGAGGATGGGCGAAGGTGAGCACGGGACGGACGACGGAGGTGTAAATCCGGGAGAGGGTCGTTTGGGAGCAGGGACGGTGGCGGTTGTTCAGGATTCTCATGGCTTTGAGGCGGGCTGTGGCTCGTTTTTTGGTTTGGCGGAGGTGGGGGAGAAAGGAGAGTTTGGAGTCGAGTGTGACCCCGAGGTAGGTGCAGGATTTTTTCAGAGGAAGGCGGACTCGGTTGAGGAGGATGGGATCAGAGTTGATGCGGGCGAAGCGACGCGCATGGAAATTGAAGAAACAGAGTTGGGTTTTGGAAGTGTTGAGGGAAATGCGCCAGAGGTTGCAGTAGGAGAGGTAGTCAGTCAGTGTTTGTGTCATTTTGCGGATGAGGTTGTCCTGTCGTCTGTCTGACACCCAGAATGCGGTATCGTCAGCGAACTGAGCGAGACCGCACGAGGTGTCTGTGGGGGTGCGTGGAACGGGGGCGGGCAGGTCACGGACGTAGATGAGGTAGAGAAGAGGAGAGATGGCGGAGCCTTGGGGGACGCCGGCTTCCAGGGTAAAGGGGGAGGATAGGGAGCCACGGAAACGAACCTGAGCGGTCCGCCCGTCGAGGAAGTGGGAGATCCATCGGATGACGGGGAGGGGCAGTTGGAGGTGGAGGAGTTTGGACCGGAGGCCATTGTGCCAAACGGTGTCGAAGGCCTTCTGGACATCCATGAGGGCTAGGATTGTTGGGCGGTGGAGGGAGTTGTTTGTTTGGAGGCATGTGACGACCCGCAGAAGCTGGTCGTACATGTTGACTCCGGGACGAAAGCCGGCTTGGGTGAGTGGAAGGAGATTGAGAGAGTTGAGGTGGGTGTGGAGCCTTGAGGTTAGGACTTTTTCGAAGAGTTTTGAAAGGGTGGAGGTGAGACTGATTGGGCGATAGTTGCTTGGGTTTCGGGGATCCTTGTGGGGCTTGGCGAAGAGGATGACATGGGCGTGTTTCCAGGAGGGGGGAGAGTAGCCGAGAAGGAGGATTGAGGTGAAGAGTGTTGTCAGAAGACGGATGAGAATTGGTGGAGATTGTTTGATGAGGAGGTTGGAGATTCCATCGGGGCCGGGGGCGGTGTTGCGGAGGTGGCGTCGTTTCCGATCCACCTCCTGGAAGGTGATGGGACTCAGGAGGTCGTGGTCGGGATGATCGTCGGGGATGGTGTCTGGGGGGTGGAAGGTGTCGTGTTGTCGAGTGACCAGTGCGTTGGTGAGAGTGAAGTGGTTGTCGTCAAAGTCAGGGTGCATGGGGACAGAGTGGATGGTGGAGAGGGAGTCACGGAAGGCCTCAGCGATGCCTTGGCCGTCCGAGATGACCGCGTCATTGACCAGGAGGGATCCGGAAGGAGTTGAGGGACTGTTGTAGTGTTTGACGAGACGCCAAAAACTACGAGGGTTGTTGTGGAAGTCGGAATCTGCCTTCTCGCACACCTTCATCGCCCTGTCGTCTCGAAAGGAGCAGACTGCAACCTTAACGCGATCGACTAGGGCTCTGTAGGCAGCGTGGAGGTAGGGGGAGGTAGGATCACGGAGGAGGAGTCGCCTGGCGCGGCGTTTGGCTTTGATGAGGGCTATGACGTCTGGAGGAAGGCGGAGGGGGGTGTGAAGAACACGTTTCGTGGGGACGGAGGCTTCCTTGGCGGAAAGGATTGCTGTGGTGATGGATGAGTGGAGGTCGTCAATTTGGCCGGGTGTGCGGGGGGGTGGTTGCTGGGTCAGTGGAGTGAGAGATGTGGTGAGGGAGCGGTTATAGGAATCCCAGTCTGCATTCTTGTAGTCGGAGACGTAGAATGCATCGTGGGTGTCGGATTTGAAGGGGTAAGGGCGGATTTTCAAGTCAAAAATGAGAGGAACGTGGTCGGAGCCTATGTCGTGGCCGGAGAGGACTTTTATGATTTTCCGGGATAGTTCGGGGGATGTGATGAGCTTGTCGGGGGATGTAGGGAGTTGGCCTTCGTGGTTCGGGTAACGTGTGGGAGGGGTCATGTGGTGGTGGAGTCGAGCGTCCAGGAGAAATTGGAAAAGGAGGCGGCCCGGGGGCGTAGTGGTACGATCCCCCAGGGCCTGGTGGTGACAGTTCAGGTCTGCCGCTATTACCAGTCGTGGGTGGGTAGCGGCAACCTGTTCCATCAGGTCGATGAGGTCGGGGTCGAGAGGGTTGGCGTGGAGGGTAAGAAGAGTGAAGGGGGGTTGCCTAGGTAGGCGAACAGATGCCATGAGGGCGGAAGCTGGGTTACCAGGGAGAGGGAGGTGACGGACGTCGAGTTCGGATCGGAAGGCGATGGCAAGGCCACCGGACCTGGGAAGGTTGTCACGGCGGAGGAGGGAAAAGCCGGGGAGGGAAGCTCGGGTGGTGGGGGACAGTTTGGTTTCGTTGAGGGTTAGGATGTCCAGGTGGTAGTCGGTGATGAGGTCGATGAGGGCGGAACGCCTGGTTCGGAAGGAGTTGAGGTTGATGTGGCAGAGGCGGAGACAAGAGCGGGTTTTAGTGACGACCGGCATTGGAAGGACGTTTGGAGGCGGTGTGGATGACGCTCAGCCCGTTGCCAGCCTCGTGCAAAATGGTGCGGGTCTCAAACAAACGTTTGGTGACGCCGTTGACCGTATCACGAACTCGCTGCTGACCTTGGGCGGGAGCGGAGGCGAGGAGGAGCGACAGCAGGGCGTCAAAGGTCCTTTTGAAGCCGTCGCTCAGGGTGGTTAGGAGTTGATCGAGGAATGAGTTGAGGGCTTCGAGGGTGACGAAGTTGGTGGGGGGCTGTGGTTGGTCGGAGGTTTCGGGGCAGGGGACGGCAGTTGAAGGGCCTGTGGAGGGCGTCGGGTTTGTGGAGGGTTGTTGTTCGTGTTGGGATGTGGCATCGGGGTCCGGGTCGGAAGTGGTTGTGGGGGCCAGAAGGTTGTCAGGTTTGAGGGCCGGGAAGTCGGAGAGACGAAGGTCCCACGGGTTCGATTTCGGGGGGTTGGGAGGAGGAATGATCTTGACAGGGCGGGTCGCATGGGGGTCATTTTGGTCTTTTGGGTACTTGGGGCAGGATCGCTGGCCTGTGTAGTGCCCGTACCTATTACAGGTAGCGCAGTATGACCGGGTCAGATCATGGCCCTCATGGTCACACCGTCCGCTAGAAGGCGGAGCGGACAGTCCACAGACGCGGCAGCGGGAATTGGGGCTTTGGCAGGTGGAGTCGTCATGCCCATAGTCATGGCATCGTCCGCATGGTCTGATCAGGACGTTCCGCGGGGCCTCAACCTTATAGGGACGCCCATGAACCGAGAGGCCGTCGCGAAGTAGTGCCTCACAACAAGACCGGCAAGACATGAAGAGTCTTACCAGCCCCGTCGATTGGCCGTCCCGCGCGACGATCCTCTGGGCACGGGCGAACCTACCAGAACAAGGACAGGAAGGCGGGTGGCTCAAAGCCTCCAAAAACTCATTGTCCTCGATCTCGGAGGCGACCCCACGGACCACAACATGGACAAGCGGGGAGCGGGGGGGTTGTTGTCTCGAGGAGGGAGTTTTGGTCAGTTTGCGTGGGGGTGGGGCGGGAACGTATTTGGATTGAGGGCCGAAAGTGGATGGGGGGATTGCAGTCTGGAAGGCTGTGGCGTCGTCTGAGGATTGGAAAACAAGGAGGGTGGTTTGGTTTTTGTGCGAAAAGTGGTTTGTGGGGATTGGAAACTTGAGATGGTTGAGGTTCATGAGTCGGGCGATGTGGAACGGGTTGTTGGCTCCGGCGATGTGGTTGGTGATGTGGATGCGGTTTGAGGGGCCAGGGGCTGGGGTGGGAGGGATGGTGTGAGAGTGGGTGGGGGACGACGGTGATGTCTGTTGTTCGGGTAGAGTGGGAGTGTCAGGCTGTTGGGTGGTTTGCGGCGGGAGTAGCGACGGTGGTGGGCAGGTTGGGGAGTGAGTGTCGGTGTGCTGGTGGTCGGGGTCGGCCGGGGACGGCGAGCGGGAGTTTGAGGGTGAGGAGCTTGGAGACGGGCTGCGGTGTGGTCTGTTGGGTTTGGAGTTTGGACCGTGGTTGAACGTCGGGTGGAAAGTGTTTGTTGTCCGGCGTGAGTCAGTGCGGTGGGCGTGGGGTTTGTTTGGGGCAGCGGGTGTTTTCGGGTCAAGTGGTTTGGCGCGTGGGCGCAGGTTGGGCGGTGAGAAGTGGTCGGAGGGACTGACGTTGACTAGCCGGGACTTTGGGCGCAAGTGTTGCTGCTCAATACGAGTGCCCGGCTTGGTCTCGGTCGAGGGAAACCTGTCCTTAAGCCTAGAGGGGTCCCTAGCCGCAGGATGCTTACCCGAACCTCCGGATCCCAGCAAAGACATCACGGCAGGCGGGGGGAAGGTGGCGGGCGGGAGGGGCGTGGGGGTGGAGCAAAGGGCAGGAGGGTTCAGACTTAAACCAGCCAGGACTTTTGGCACAAGCTATTAAGTTATACGAGTGCCCAGCGTGGTGTCGGTCCGATGGGGGGCGGGGGGGAGTGGCTCGCACACAACCGAGGGACTCCGGGGCAATGAACCCGCGAGCACAATGGCGTGGGTTCGCCGGAGGGGGCGGGAGTGACTAACACACGACCGAGCGACTCGGGGCAATGAACCCGCGTGTACACTGGCGTGGGCTCGCCTGTGGGAGTGGTTAGCACACAGCCAAGCGACCCGGGGCAATAAACCCGCGTGAAGCCGGTGTGGGTTCACCGGAGGGGGAGGGAGTGGCTACTCAATCACAGCCTAGCGACCCGGGGCAATGAAGCCCCGCGTAAACGCCGGTGTGTGTTCACCGATAGGAGGAGGGAGTGGCTACTCAGTCACAGCCTAGCAACCCGGGGCAATGAAGCCCCGCGTAAACGCCGGTGTGTGTTCACCGATAGGGGGAGGGAGTGGCTACTCAGTCACAGCCTAGCGACCCGGGGCAATGAAGCCCCGCGTAAACGCCGGTGTGTGTTCACCGAAAGGAGGAGGGAGTGGCTACTCAGTCACAGCCTAGCGACCCGGGGCAATAAACCCGCGTGAACACTGGTGTGGGTTCACCGAAAGGAGGAAGGAGTGGGTGGCTACTCAATCACAGCCGAGCGTCCCGGGGCAATAAACCCGCGTGAGCACTGGTGTGGGTTCACCGGTAGGGGATGGGTAGGGTCGAAGATCTAGAAGGTCTAGTAGTCTAGGCGTGGAGACTGCGGCGACTGGAGTCGGGCAGAGTCGTGGGTCGATACAGCTGGGCAGGTGCACTCTGGAACGTAGAGGGCGCTCTCTGGAATGCAGGTAGTCCGCTCAGCTCGGAGGTCCGATGTGGAAATGTGTATAGGTGGACCGCGGTACAGCCGGTATATATAGTAGCCGTCTTCTGTACGGTACCGCGTCAGGGGACGTCTTCGACATTCGTTTGACCGAGGCTCTTGGCAGATTGTCGGGCATCGCGGACCGCGGGCGGCCCGGTGACCGATCCCCCAGAATCTTGGCCGATTTTCGGGCATCGCGGACTCCGGTCGGCCGTTGATGCCCTGCCACTAGCCGGCCTTGTGTTTAACGTGTCGAGTCCGTTTGTGGTAGAACTTTTGCGTCGATAACTCGGTGAAATAGTGTGTTTGAGCGAGATATAAAAATATTTCAGAAAAATATAATCGAAAATCACTTATTCGAATATACGATTTCTAGTAGGTTTCAGTTAAAAATAAAATCGTTTGTCATGCTTTATATGAATTTTGTAATCGGAAAGTTAAAATAACACTTGATTAATTTATTTTATAACCTCATTTGTGTTTAGGAATAACGGTTTTTATTTTATTAAGTGAAACCCGATTCCGGGGTTATTGACTTTTCAGTTGTTTACGTAATAATTATTCTGTATGAACACTGACTTTTATTTAATCTGATTGAATGATAAGACTGTTGAACTAATAAAGTTATAGGATAATATATGTATACGTTTAGTGTTTGTATACTTAAAAATAGAATATAGCTTAGGACTTATTTATTATATTGGGCTACAATGATTTTATGCATAACATGTTTGTTATTTGTATTTTTTTTAACAAGTTTTAAAATACAATTTTGAGTTTGATTTATATATATATATATAGATTAATAATGAATATAATATGTCTTGTCACTGTGAAATAAAAAATTTAAATCTGTGTAAGTCTCCAATCGGGCATAGCCTTGGAGACTAAATTAATTTTCCGAATAAAAAAAATGGAACTTGTACAGACATTTCATGTATTTCAGGGTCAGTCTGGCTACGTTATTGCAATTTGCAAATTAAATGTATTTCTTGATTTACATGGAATGAATGTACTCTACTGTACTATATTTGGGAAATAAAGAATTTATTATTAAATGTACATTAATTTACAGACCCGCACGCCTGTTTGGAGCACGTGGGCCGTTGTGAAATATAGGATACCTACACTAGAGAAGGTGTTCTAATGATAGGACTAATAAAAAATTATTTCATATCAAAATGATTTAATTTATATGTTAAGACGTATACATTGAGGTACTTTTTACAATTATTACTACAATTAACTGAGTTATTCAAATTTTACTAACAGAATTTAAGCAAATTTGCTACAACTGCCATAAAACAAGCGAGTACATTCTGTTGTAAAAATTTTGCACTAGCTCCGTTGATTGTGGTTTGATCTTAATAATCTTTATACGGTTTTGTAGGAAATAAAATTTCGCAACTTTTTTGTCTCCTGTAAACTTAACGGTTTTTGGTTAAAATATAAAAATGACTGCCATTTTCAAATGGTAAAAATTAGAAACTTGATACTCCGCACGAGATTTGGTCCTATTACTCAGCATATACGTACCAAGTTTGAAGTAGATATCTTTAGTAGTTCAATAGTTATGCAAAATCATGTTAAAAACACATACAGACCGACAGATGGATAACCGAGCATTTTAGGACCCATGTTTACGGGAACTTTTTACTTAGTTTTGACGTAAGTAACCATATCCCGAAGTCCTCAAGGGTTTTTGTCTCAACACCCTGTATAGCAGCTGTTGATCGGTTGACTCGGTACTGCAGATACAGTAGCCTATAGTCCGATATCCTATGATGTTGTATTACAGTATCAGCATATATGGAAACAATACAATTTGTAAGCTCCCGATAGAAAATAAATGCAAGAGGCCGATTAATTTAAAAAGTGAAAACTCTTTGAGTCGGTCGTAGTAATATTATATTTATGGATGACCGCTGGTATAGTAGGCCTACAGTTGTATGATGATTTAAAAATATATTTAAACTCTTATAATCGTCTCCAAAATTAAAATTAATTTTCTTCCTTTTTTTTTTAGCAATACAATTTACGATTGCGTCGCAATAAAGGTTAAATTCAAACATAATACTTTGTACAATTGTTTTTTAAAATTTCAAACTTTTCTCAATATTTAAATCGCAAATTACGGTAGGTACTCATTTCAAAACCAAGTCATGTACAGATAAACGAATAAATGTTAATTTCACTATACAAACCGATCTATGTAATTCGGACATAAATCACTTCCTAATGTAACGCAGGCACGTGTTGTCGATCCTTTATTACCTTGTATTCCATTCTGTTTCATTTCATATTTAAAAAATATTTGTTCCCGTCTGGTACGTGAGAAACGTTTTCCAACAATTAAATCGAGTAAAAAGTCTCAAGTCTTACAACGTACTCGCTTATACGCATTTGACTCTTTTCACCACGTGTTGCGACGAACAACGCTTTGCGCGACAGTTTGAATCGGTTTTCACCACAAAGTGACAATACATTTGAGCTGTACGAAAAATACGAATTCATTGTTCCGGACGAAATCGAGTTGATACAGTGAAAACATAAGATATTACACTGGAATAAATACACCAAGGCGTACTAGCGTCTGGTGTTTGGACAGCGTCTACAGTTGTGTCTAAGGGGTGGTGAATAATGGCGATTGGCGGCGGTACGGTAGTCACGCTCGTCCCGGAGTGGGTATTTTCGATTAAATCAATGTTTACGCTACCGGTATTAACGGTTTATATGCCGTAAAAACGTGCCAAATTCAAATTATAAACATTTTTAGAGGTGCAGACCGTGTCCGACGAAGGTGTAACCGCGATACGGAGCGGTATAAACGTGCTAAACGGCCACAGCGCGGCAATTGTTACCGTTTAGATGGATAGAGCGATTAGTAGTGCGTATATAAGAACACGCGTGATGGCAAAATGAGCGTTATTTAGTTTTTAATAAGCGTTTAAATAATTTTGAAACGACCAAAAACACCGTTGACAACCGACAAACGGATCGCGCGCCGTGGCGTATTCTGTACGGTACGCAGTCAGGGGACGGCGGACACATTCGAACCGGGCGCCAGCTATTGAATTCTCCGTCAACGCAACGATGGCAGACTCGGCAACTAGCGCACCGGCCCCGGCCACCACGACACCCAAGAAATCCAAGGCGGCGGCGAGCAAGAAACCCCGCGTCAAGCCGGCCCACCCGCCGACCAGCGACATGGTCAACGCGGCGATCAAGAACCTGAAGGAGCGCGGCGGCTCTTCCCTGCAGGCGATCAAGAAGTACATCGCGGCCAACTACAAGGTGGACGCCGAGAAATTGGCTCCGTTCATCCGCAAGTACCTCAAGTCCGCCGTCGCGGCCGGCACCCTGACCCAGCCGAAAGGCAAGGGAGCGTCGGGATCGTTCAAGCTGTCCGTGAAGGGCGAAGGCAAGACGACCACCGCCGGCAAGAAGGCCGCCAAGAAGCCGGCCGCAGCCAAGCCCAAAGGGGAGAAGAAACCCAAGGCGACGGTGAAGAAGGCAGCCAAGAAACCGGCGGCGGCCAAACCGAAAGCCGCCAAGCCCGCTGCCAAATCGCCGAAAGCGAAGAAGGTGTCCAAGCCGCCGACCAAGAAGCCCAAGTCCCCGAAACCGAAGAAGGCCGCGGTGAAGAAGCCCAAGACCCCCAAGAAAGCGGCGGCCAAGAAGAAGTAAACACTTCGCATCCCCGCCCTAGCGCTCGCTAGTGAAAAAAACGGCCTTTGTAAAGGCCACCATTTATCTCAATCGTATTTAACTCACGCTTTGGCTATCAACACAAATAAATCAAATTTATTTCGATATTAATCATTACACAAGAAATATTGCACAGCTTCACAAATTAGTCACCACATAAGCCACTATGGCTTGTGCGTGGGTGACGAGTTCCTTATAAGATATAAGTGCACTCTGAAAATTACGTTTGAAAGAAATTACATTAAATATGAATAATTATTACTAAGTTTCAAATATTAAGAACAACGAGGTACATTTACATACAGACGTTATTTTTGTATTAAGAAGGAATATAATAAAAAATAATAGAAACAACTAATCGTTAAATGACAAAGTCCAAAATGACCACTCCTCACAGTGACCGTATAGACAAAAATAAATAAAAAATAAAATAAATAAACTTGTCCAATATTATTCATCAGTCTATATATATAAAGAGGTTTGATATTAAACCACAACAAACATTTCCACATATAATGCAAATTAGTGGAGTGTAATTTTGAATAGCGATTAAAATATAACACAAAGGATGAAGATTGCAGCAGGGCTGTGTATTAAAATAAAATACCCCCGTTGCAGCAGACCTGCATATTCAGCGAATTTCAAATGCAAAATAACATTGTTGAAGCCAACATAACGAGATTTGGCATGTTCCATAGGAAATGAGTATGCAGGTTTGCTGCAAAAAAAAAAAAATAAATAAATAAATGTCGGGGATTTTAGACTAGTAAAAATTATATGTCATCCAGATGAAAACAAAAACCAAGTTTTATCAGGATATGTTGGAAAATGAGCAAGATATAGAATTCTAGTCATTTCCCGTGTGGTTAACATTGTGAGAACGTACTGTGTTTACCACTTTCAATATTTCGTTAACCAATGGACATAGAGCAGTGATTCAAAATACAAAATTGTTTGTTTTCCATTTTGTTTATATATATATATATATATATATACATTTTTTTTTCAGCCGAATTCAATTGGTTTTAAGGAACTATTCATAGCGATTACCACTTTACACACCTGTAGAAAATATCATTAAGACCGGACCATTTATATGGCCGTTATCATGCTCTAACAGACACACACAGAAATGTGTGTGTCTGTGTTTATTTATTATTATTAATTTTTCTTTCTTTTGCTACCACTAGGGGCCCCAAAAGGAAAAGTTATAGAGATGTTACGGTAATAGGTAGTTAAATTGGCTGAAATGTATATTTAGATAAAATGAAACGAATGAAAGTTAGAAAAGCCCGAGTATATGATTAATGTATTTGAGGGAAAATAAAAAAATGTATAATCACGGTGATAGTTGTAATATGCGTGTTGTACTAAGATATAGAATGTCAGCGGTGGATAATAACGTGCGCGGACGGCGAACGGCGTCAACAAGGTGCAAGTGTGAGTCGAATACGAGTGAAAATATTGGTGGCCTTTAGAAAGACCGTTTTTTTGAGGCGCGTAGACGCCGAGCGGTGCACAGCTTAGGCGCGTTCTCCGCGGATCCGGCGGGCCAGCTGGATGTCCTTGGGCATGATGGTGACTCGCTTGGCGTGGATAGCGCACAAGTTGGTGTCTTCGAACAGTCCGACGAGGTAGGCCTCGCTCGCCTCCTGCAGTGCCATGACGGCGGAGCTCTGGAAACGCAGGTCGGTCTTGAAGTCCTGGGCGATCTCGCGGACGAGTCGCTGGAAGGGCAGCTTGCGGATCAGAAGCTCGGTGGACTTCTGGTAACGACGGATCTCTCGCAGGGCGACCGTGCCGGGCCTGTAACGGTGGGGCTTCTTCACTCCTCCGGTCGCCGGGGCGCTCTTCCTTGCGGCTTTGGTCGCTAGCTGCTTCCTCGGGGCCTTGCCACCGGTGGACTTGCGGGCTGTCTGCTTTGTACGGGCCATGTCGCAATTGTAGACGGGCTGAGTCGATATGATGACCCGCCGTGACGTGACGTGATCGTGAGGTTCCAGTGGCCGGGTCGGCACACTGAGGCTGTTATAGGGAGTTTTCCCTCTTCAGCCTTGGACAGGTAGGTTAGGGTAGCGCACAGCTGCAGGACCTTGTAGTTCAATACGAGAATAGTTCAATACGAATGCCTGCAGCTGTGCTGGTGGTTGGTTGGTGATGGTTGGGTGTGGATTTCGGTGGGGTTAGTGTGGGTTGGGCAGTGGTGAGTTGTGGTCGAGTTTCACTGTGAGGTGTTTTGTCTGGTGATGACGGGTGGTTCGTTGAGAGTGTGGATGGGGCGTTGCAGCAGGACTTTGCAGTTTAATACGAGATTAAGTTACATACGAGTGCCTGCTGCTACGCTGGTGATGTGTTTCGGAAGTTTTGTGTGGTTCTTGCGTGAGGTGCAGTGATGTGGTGTTAGTCGGGGAGTGGCGTCTTTCAAAGGTGGGTGATGGTGGGTGGGTTGGTCAGGGTAGGGTCAGGGTAGGGTCGCTTCCAAAAAATTTTGGTACGGTCGCAGGCCTACGGCCTGTACCGTACTCCGGTGGTGTTGATCTGGAGGGTTATGGCGGGGGTTGGGGCAGTTGGGGTGGTTGTGGTGGGGGTGGGTTGTCGAGGGCTATGAGGTGGTGAAGTGTTAGGCTAGGTCGGTTGGTGAAGTAGGGTTGAAAGAAAGGTTGGAGGATGTCTGAGGAGCGGGCTCGGTCGAGGTATTTGGAGTTGAGTTGGGTGAGGAAGTCTCGGAGGGGAGGAACAGTGTGGGCGTCGTAGGCAGTTTGGTTTCGGGTCCAGGGAGGGAGATGTGCTGCCAGCCGAAGGGCACGCCTTTCGGTGGCTTCAAAGTTGGAAATGAAGTGATCTGGGGCGGAGAGCAGGAGAGGATGGGCGAAGGTGAGCACGGGACGGATGACGGAGGTGTAAATCCGGGATAGGGTCGTTTGGGAGCAGGGACGGTGGCGGTTGTTGAGGATCCTCATGGCTTTGAGGCGGGATGTGGCTCGTTTTTTGGTTTGACGGAGGTGTGGGAGGAAGGAGAGTTTGGAGTCGAGTGTGACCCCGAGGTAAGTGCAGGATTTTTTCAGAGGAATGCGGACTCGGTTGAGAATGATGGGATCGGAGTTGATGCGGGCGAAGCGACGCGCATGGAAGTTGAAGAAGCAGAGTTGGGTTTTGGAAGTGTTGAGGGAAATGCGCCAGTGGTTGCAGTAGGAAAGGTAGTCGGTCAGTGTTTGTGTCATTTTGCGGATGAGGTTGTCCTGTCGTCTGTCTGACACCCAGAATGCGGTATCGTCAGCGAACTGAGCGAGACCGCACGAGGTGTCTGTGGGAGTGCGTGGAACGGGGGCAGGCAGGTCGCGGACGTAGATGAGGTAGAGAAGAGGAGAGATGGCGGAGCCTTGGGGGACGCCGGCTTCCAGGGTGAAGGGGGAGGATAGGGAGCCACGGAAACGCACCTGAGCGGTCCGTCCGTCGAGGAAGTGGGAGATCCATCGGATGACGGAGAGGGGCAGTTGGAGGTGGAGGAGTTTGGACCGGAGGCCATTGTGCCAAACGGTGTCGAAGGCCTTCTGGACATCCATGAGGGCTAGGATTGTTGGGCGGTGGAGGGAGTTGTTTGTTTGGAGGCATGTGACGACCCGCAGAAGCTGGTCGTACATGTTGACTCCGGGACGAAAGCCGGCTTGGGTGAGTGGAAGGAGATTGAGAGAGTTAAGGTGGGTGTGGAGCCTTGAGGTCAGGACTTTTTCGAAGAGTTTCGAGAGGGTGGAGGTGAGACTGATTGGGCGATAGTTGCTTGGGTTTCGGGGATCCTTGCGGGGCTTGGCGAAGAGGATGACATGGGCGTGTTTCCAGGAGGGGGGAGAGTAGCCGAGAAGGAGGATTGAGGTGAAGAGTGTTGTCAGAAGACGGATGAGAATTGGTGGAGATTGTTTGATGAGGAGGTTGGAGATTCCATCGGGGCCGGGGGCAGTGTTGCGGAGGTGGCGTCGTTTCCGATCCACCTCCTGGAAGGTGATGGGACTCAGGAGGTCGTGGTCGGGAAGATCGTCGGGGATGGTGTCTGGGGGGTGGAAGGTGTCATGTTGTCGAGTGACCAGTGCGTTGGTGAGAGTGAAGTGGTTTTCGTCAAAGTCAGGGTGCATGGGGACAGAGTGAATGGTGGAGAGGGAGTCACGGAAGGCCTCAGCGATGCCTTGGCTGTCCGAGACGACCGCGTCATTGACCAGGAGGGATCCGGAGGGAGTGGAGGGACTGTTGTAGTGTTTGACGAGACGCCAAAAACTACGAGGGTTGTTGTGGAAGTCGGAGTCTGCCTTCTCGCACACCTTCATCGCCCTGTCGTCTCGAAAGGAGCAGACTGCAACCTTAACGCGATCGACTAGGGCTCTGTAGGCAGCGTGGAGGTAGGGGGAGGTAGGATCACGGAGGAGGAGTCGCCTGGCGCGGCGTTTGGCTTTGATGAGGGCTATGACGTCTGGAGGAAGGCGGAGGGGGGTGTGAAGAACACGTTTCGTGGGGACGGAGGCTTCCTTGGCGGAAAGGATTGCTGTGGTGATGGATGAGTGGAGGTCGTCAATTTGGCCGGGTGTGCGGGGGGGTGGTTGCTGGGTCAGTGGAGTGAGAGATGTGGTGAGGGAGCGGTTATAGGAATCCCAGTCTGCATTCTTGTAGTCGGAGACGTAGAATGCATCATGGGTGTCGGATTTGAAGGGGTAAGGGCGGATTTTCAAGTCGAAAATGAGAGGAACGTGGTCGGAACCTGTGTCGTGGCCGGAGAGGACTTTTATGATTTTCCGGGATAGTTCGGGGGATGTGATGAGCTTGTCGGGGGATGTAGGGAGTTGGCCTTCGTGGTTCGGGTACCGTGTGGGAGGGGTCATGTGGTGGTGGAGTCGAGCGTCCAGGAGAAATTGGAAAAGGAGGCGGCCCGGGGGCGTAGTGGTACGATCCCCCATGGCCTGGTGGTGACAGTTCAGGTCTGCCGCTATTACCAGTCGTGGGTGGGTAGCGGCAACCTGTTCCATCAGGTCGATGAGTTCGGGATCGAGAGGGTTGGCGTGGAGGGTAAGAAGAGTGAAGGGGGGTTGCCTAGGTAGGCGAACAGATGCCATGAGGGCGGAAGCCGGGTTAACAGGGAGAGGGAGGTGACGGACGTCGAGTTCGGAACGGAAAGCGATGGCAAGGCCACCGGACCGGGGAAGGTTGTCACGGCGGAGGAGGGAAAAGCCGGGGAGGGAAGCTCGGGTGGTGGGGGACAGTTTGGTTTCGTTCAGGGTTAGGATGTCCAGGTGGTAGTCGGTGATGAGGTCGATGAGGGCGGAACGCCTGGTTCGGAAGGAGTTGAGGTTGATGTGGCAGAGGCGGAGACAAGAGCGGGTTTTAGTGACGACCGGCATTGGAAGGACGTTTGGAGGCGGTGTGGATGACGCTCAGCCCGTTGCCAGCCTCGTGCAAAATGGTGCGGGTCTCAAACAAACGTTTGGTGACGCCGTTGACCGTATCACGAACTCGCTGCTGACCTTGGGCGGAAGCGGAGGCGAGGAGGAGCGACAGCAGGGCGTTAAAGGTCCTTTTGAAGCCGTCGCTCAGGGTGGTTAGGAGTTGATCGAGGAATGAGTTGAGGGCTTCGAGGGTGACGAAGTTGGTGGGGGGCTGTGGTTGGTCGGAGGTTTCGGGGCAGGGGACGGCAGTTGAAGGGCCTGTGGAGGGCGTCGGGTTTGTGGAGGGTTGTTGTTCGTGTTGGGATGTGGCATCGGGGTCCGGGTCGGAAGTGGTTGTGGGGGCAAGAAGGTTGTCAGGTTTGAGGGCCGGGAAGTCAGAGAGACGAAGGTCCCACGGGTTCGATTTCGGGGGGTTGGGAGGAGGAATGATCTTGACAGGGCGGGTCGCATGGGGGTCATTTTGGTCTTTTGGGTACTTGGGGCAGGATCGCTGGCCTGTGTAGTGCCCGTACCTATTACAGGTAGCACAGTATGACCGGGTCATATCATGGCCCTCATGGTCACACCGTCCGCTAGAAGGCGGAGCGGACAGTCCACAGACGCGGCAGCGGGAATTGGGGCTTTGGCAGGTGGAGTCGTCATGCCCATAGTCATGGCATCGTCCGCATGGTCTGATCAGGACGTTCCGCGGGGCCTCGACCTTATAGGGACGCCCATGAACCGAGAGGCCGTCGCGAAGTAGTGCCTCACAACAAGACCGGCAAGACATGAAGAGTCTTACCAGCCCCGTCGATTGGCCGTCCCGCGCGACGATCCTCTGGGCACGGGCGAACCTACCAGAACAAGGACAGGAAGGCGGGTGGCTCAAAGCATCCAAAAACTCATTGTCCTCGATCTCGGAGGCGACCCCACGGACCACAACATGGACAAGCGGGGAGCGGGGGGGTTGTTGTCTCGAGGAGGGAGTTTTGGTCGGTTTGCGTGGGGGTGGGGCGGGAACGTATTTGGATTGAGGGCCGAAAGTGGATGGGGGGATTGCTGTCTGGAAGGCTGTGGCGTCGTCTGATGATTGGAAAACAAGGAGGGTGGTTTGGTTTTTGTGCGAAAAGTGGTTTGTGGGGATTGGGAACTTGAGATGGTTGAGGTTCATGAGTCGGGCGATGTGGAACGGGTTGTTGGCTCCGGCGATGTGGTTGGTGATGTGGATGCGGTTTGAGGGGCCAGGGGCTGGGGTGGGAGGGATGGTGTGAGAGTGGGTGGGGGACGACGGTGATGTCTGTTGTTCGGGTAGAGTGGGAGTGTCAGGCTGTTGGGTGGTTTGCGGCGGGAGTAGCGACGGTGGTGGGCGGGTTGGGGAGTGAGTGTCGGTGTGCTGGTGATCGGGGTCGGCCGGGGACGGCGAGCGGGAGTTTTAGGGTGAGGAGCTTGGAGACGGGCTGCGGTGTGGTCTGTTGGGTTTGGAGTTTGGACCGTGGTTGAACGTAGGGTGGAAAGTGTTTGTTGTCCGGCGTGAGTCAGTGCGGTGGGCGTGGGGTTTGTTTGGGGCAGCGGGTGTTTTCGGGTCAAGTGGTTTGGCGCGTGGGCGCAGGTTGGGCGGTGAGAAGTGGTCGGAGGGACTGACGTTGACTAGCCGGGACTTTGGGCGCAAGTGTTGCTGCTCAATACGAGTGCCCGGCTTGGTCTCGGTCGAGGGAAACCTGTCCTTAAGCCTAGAGGGGTCCCTAGCCGCAGGATGCTTACCCGGACCTCCGGATCCCAGCGAAGACATCACGGCAGGCGGGGGGAAGGTGGCGGGCGGGAGGGGCGTGGGGGTGGAGCAAAGGGCTGGAGGGTTCAGACTTAAACCAGCCAGGACTTTTGGCACAAGCTATTAAGTTATACGAGTGCCCAGCGTGGTGTCGGTCCGATGGGGGGTGGGGGGGAGTGGCTCGCACACAACCGAGAGACTCGGGGGCAATGAACCCGCGAGCACAATGGCGTGGGTTCGCCGGAGGGGGCGGAAGTGACTAACACACGACCGAGCGACTCGGGGCAATGAACCCGCGTGTACACTGGCGTGGGCTCGCCTGTGGGAGTGGTTAGCACACAGCCGAGCGACCCGGGGCAATAAACCCGCGTGAAGCCGGTGTGGGTTCACCGGAGGAGGAGGGAGTGGCTACTCAGTCACAGCCTAGCGACCCGGGGCAATGAACCCGCGTGTACGTCGGTGTGTGTTCACCGAAAGGTTGGGGGGGGTGGCTACTCAGTCACAGCCTAGCGACCCGGGGCAATGAAGCCCCGCGTAAACGCCGGTGTGTGTTCACCGATAGAAGGAGGGAGTGGCTACTCAGTCTTAGCCTAGCGACCCGGGGCAATGAAGCCCCGCGTGAACGCTGGTGTGTGTTCACCGATAGGGGGAGGGAGTGGCTACTCAGTCACAGCCTAGCGACCCGGGGCAATGAAGCCCCGCGTAAACGCCGGTGTGTGTTCACCGAAAGGAGGAGGGAGTGGCTACTCAGTCACAGCCTAGCGACCCGGGGCAATAAACCCGCGTGAACACTGGTGTGGGTTCACCGAAAGGAGGAAGGAGTGGGTGGCTACTCGATCACAGCCGAGCGTCCCGGGGCAATAAACCCGCGTGAGCACTGGTGTGGGTTCACCGGTAGGGGATGGGTAGGGTCGAAGATCTAGAAGGTCTAGTAGTCTAGGCGTGGAGACTGCGGCGACTGGAGTCGGGCAGAGTCGTGGGTCGATACAGCTGGGCAGGTGCACTCTGGAACGTAGAGGGCGCTCTCTGGAATGCAGGTGGTCCGCTCAGCTCGGAGGTCCGATGTGGAATGTGTTGACCCGCCGGGGCCGGTGGGTAGTGTTCTGCGCTCGCCTCGCGCTCCTATTGGCCGGCGCGTCTCGGCCAATGGGAGCAAGGCCCGAATTGACAAAACACCGAGAACCCATCGGCGGTGTATCATATCGCCACAGCACAGCTCATCGAGATGACCGGACGCGGCAAAGGAGGCAAGGGGCTCGGAAAGGGAGGAGCGAAGCGTCACCGCAAGGTGCTGAGAGACAACATCCAGGGCATCACCAAGCCGGCCATCCGTCGTCTCACCCGGCGCGGCGGCGTGAAGCGTATCTCCGGTCTGATCTACGAGGAGACCCGCGGCGTGCTCAAGGTATTCCTGGAGAACGTCATCAGGGACGCCGTCACATACACCGAGCACGCCAAGAGGAAGACGGTCACCGCCATGGACGTCGTATACGCGCTGAAACGCCAGGGCCGCACTCTCTACGGATTCGGCGGTTAAGCTGTCGACAGTCGCCCCAGAGCGCCACGACGCTCGCCTCAAAAACGGCCTTTCTAAAGGCCACCAGTCAATTCAATCGTATTCATCTCGCTTGTCCTGACGACGTATTTCGCTGTCAGACAATATATCTTAACCCTAGTTGGACGATGCGTCCAAGTCCGTACCGTTAGAGATTCACGTTGAAACACGATATTGAAAATAGCGTTTATTCACTTTGAACCAAATATTATGTGAAACTGGGAAGATCAACAAAAGGAAATAATTTATTTCATTTATTTATCTATATAAACCTATCGCAGTTGTTGGAAAACAAATTGTTTTTCACTTGAAAAAGCAATCCTCGCTTTTAATCTTTTTTCTTATTTCGTAAATGAAACAATGACAGATAAAAGTGGATGAAATTGAAAAATCAATATTATTTTTATTGCCGGTTGAAATTAAATAGCGCGCATTCAACGTCTCCTGCAGTCCGGACTGCCCGATTTCCCGTCAACCGTCGGCGTCGCGGCCGCTGTTCGTTTTTCGCCGATTATTGCATAGCGACTATTTTAATCTACCATATTTCTCAAACGTAAGTTTTGACGGTATCCTGAGTGGTATAATACTAACGTTCTGGTCCTATTCCATCACCCTATGTATCCGTCATGTTGCCACACTTCCGTTTTTCTTTTGTATTTCATGTCAAAATTAGACGGATCGCTGTGTGAACATAGCATAGCGACTAATTTAATCAACCATATTTCTCAAACGTAAGTTTAGACGGTATTTTGAATATTATAATACTAAAGTTCTGGTACTATTCTATCACCTTATGTATACGTCATGTTGCCACACTCCCGTTTTTCTTTTATATTCGATATCATAAACTCAGACGGATTGCTAAGTGAACATTGCATAGCCATAACTTCTGAACCGTAAGTCTTACAGAAACGCGGATGGTGTTATTTTGCTTGTCTCGCTAAGCACTATAAGCCATAAAAATTTTATCGAAATCGTACTAGCCGTTTAAAAAAAATTTGAATTTTTTAAATTTTTTGTTTTTTAAAAATATTTTTAAGTGCGGCCTTAGTTGACCTGGACTTTATGCCACGATTTGTCTTGCTAAGCACTATAAGCCATAAAAATTTGATCGAGATCGTACGAGCCATTAAAAAAGAATTGAATTTTTTTATGCTGATCGTTTTTCGCCGATTACTCGTAAACGGCTCGATTTAGAGGTAAACACGCGGTTAGACGAAACGTAGGGACGGTCGCGTAGAGCCGAATGACGCGATCGTCACGCGGGTACGGTGTCCGTGAAGGCTTTTATGGGCGTTATAAGGAATTGAAATAAAACGGCGAATACCTCGGCGACGCGGCGAAATACCGGCTCGCCGACGGCGCCGGCGTTTACAGGAGGAGTAGACGAAGAAAACGAGACGTCTCCGGTCCGGATATCTCTAGCGGTTCGCGAGATACGGTCGTTTTTAGTGTCGGCGGTGAGGGGGCTGTCGGCGTTTCGGCGTATCCCTTTGATCGAGATAGAAATATATAGGTGGACCGCGGTACAGCCGGTATATATAGTGGCCGTCTTCTGTACGGTACCGCGTCAGGGGACGTCTTCGACAGTCGTTTGACCGAGGCTCTCGGCAGATTTTCGGGCATCGCGGACCGCGGGCGGCCCGGTGACCGATCCCGCAGAATCTTGGCCGATTTTCGGGCATCGCTGACCGCGGGCGGCCCGGTGACCGATCCCCTAGAATCTTGGCCGATTTTCGGGCATCGCGGACTCCGGTCGGCCGTTGATGCCCTGCCACTAGCCGGCCTTGTGTTTAACGTGTCGAGTCCGTTTGTGGTAGAACTTTTGCGTCGATAACTCGGTGAAATAGTGTGTTTGAGCGAGAAATAAAAATATTTCAGAAAAAAAAAAATCGAAAATCACTTATTCGAATATACGATTTCTAGTAGGTTTCAGTTAAAAATAAAATCGTTTGTCATACTTTATATGAATTTTGTAATCGGAAAGTGAAAAGAAAACTTGATCAATTTATTTGTTAACCTCATTTGTGTTTAGGAATAACGGCTTTTATTATATTAAGATAAACCCGATTCAGGGGGTATTGACTTTTCACTCTTTTACGTAATAATTAATCGGTATGAACATTGACTTTTACTTAATCTGATTGAATGATAAGACTGTTGAACTAATAAAGTTATAGGATAAACGTTTATATATGTATATGTTTAGTGTTTGTATACTTAACAATAGAATATAGCTTAGGACTTATTTATTATATTAGGCTACAATGATTTTATGCATAAGATGTATGTTATTTGTATTTCAACAAGTTACAAAAAAAAATTTGAGTTTGATTTTTAAATATATATAGATTAATAGTGAATATAATAGCCTTGGAGACTAAATTTATTTTCCGAATAAAAAAATGGAACTTGTATAGACATTTCATGTGTTTCAGGGTCAGCCTGGCTACGTTATTGCAATTTGTAAATTAAAATGTATTTCTTGTTTTACATGGAATGAATGTACTGTACTGTACTGTACTGTACTATATTTGGGAAATAAAGAATTTATTATTATTATATGTACATTAATTTACAGTCCCGCACGCATCCTGTCTAAGGACCATGCCAACCTTAGTCAGTAACAAGGCTACAAGATCGCGCCACTATTATCACGATCATCACACTCATCCTTCACTCATATTCAGGGTAACGTCCTCCATGAGGTACCTGTCTTATTAAAGTGATTAAGTGATTAAGCACGTGGGCCGTTGTGAAATATAGGATACCTACACTAGTGAAGGTGTTCTAATGATAGGCCTAATAAAAAAAATTATGTCATATCAAAACGATTAAATTTAATGTTAAGACGTGTACATTAAGGTACTTTTTTTTACAATTATTACTACAATTAACTGAGTTATTGCAATTTTACCAACAGAATTTAAGCAAATTTGCTACAACTGCCATAAAACAAGCATGTATTCTGTTGTAAAAATTGCACTAGCTCCGTTGATTGTTGTTTGATCTTAACAATCTTTATATGGTTTTGTAGGAAATTAAATTTCGCAACTTTTTTGTCTCTTGTACAATTGTTGTAAACTTTACGGTTTTTAATAGAAATATAAAAATGACTGCCATTTTCAAAAAGGTAAGAATTATAAACTTGATACTCCTCACGAGAATAGGTCCTATCAGTCAGCATATACGTACCGAGTTTGAAGTCGATACCTTTAGTAGTTCAAAAGTTATGCAAAATCATGTTAAAAAAACACATACAGTCCGACAGATGGATAACCGAGCATTTTAGGAACCATGTTTATAGGAACTTTTTACTTAGTTTTGATGTAAGTAACCATATCCCGAAGTCCTAGAGGGGTTTTTTCTCAACAGCCTGTATAGCAGCTGTTGGTCGGTTGACTCGGTACTGCAGATACAGTTCAGGTCTGATATCCTCATGTTTTATAAAAGTAATAGCATATTTGGAAATAATACAATCGTAAGCTCCCGATAGAAAATAAATGCAAGAGGCCGATTAATTTAAAAAGTGAAAACTCTTTGAGTCGGTCGTAGTCATATTATATTTATGGATGACCGCTGGTATAGTAGGCCTACAGTTGTATGATGACTTAAAAGATATTTAAACTCTTATAATCATCTCCAAAATTAAAATAAATTTTCTTCCTTTTTTTAGCAATACAATTTACGATTGCGTCGCAATAAAGGTGCAAATCAAACATAATACTTTGTACAATTGTTTTTAAAATTTCAAACTTTTCTCAATATTTAAAACACAAATTTCGGTAGATACTCATTTCAAAACCAAGTCATGTACATATAAACGAATAAATGTTAATTTCACTATACAAACCGATCTATGTAATTCGGACATAAATCAATTCCTAATGTAACGCAGGCACGTGTTGTCGATCCTTTAATACCTTGTATTCCATTCTGTTTAATTTCATATTTAAAAAATATTTTTCCCGTCTGGTACGTGAGAAACGTTTTCCAACAATTAATTCGAGTAAAAAGTCTCAAGTCTTACAACGTACTCGCTTATACGCAATCGACTCTTTTCACCACGTGTTGCGACGAACAACGCTGTGCGCGACAGTTGGAATCGGTTTTCACCACAAAGTTACAATACATTTGAGCTGTAAGAAAAATACGAATTCATTGTTCCGGACGAAATCGAGTTGATACAGTGAAAACATAAGATATTACACTGGAATAAATACACCAAGGCGTACTAGCGTCTGGTGTTTGACAGCGTCTACAGTTGTGTCTAAGGGGTGGTGAATAATGGCGATTGGCGGCGGTACGGTAGTCACGCTCGTCCCGGAGTGGATATTTTCGATTAAATCAATGTTTACGCTACCGGTATTAACGGTTTATATGCCGAAAAAACGTGCCAAATTCAAATTATAAACATTTTTAGAGGTGCAAACCGTGTCCGACGAAGGTGTAACCGCGATACGGAGCGGTATAAACGTGCTAAACGGCCACAGCGCGGCAATTGTTACCGTTTAGATGGATAGAACGATTAGTAGTGCGTCTATAATAACACGCGTGATGGCAAAAGGAGCGCTATTTAGTTTTTAATAAGCGTTTAAATAATTTTGAAACTACCAAAAACACCGTTGACAACCGACAAACCGATCGCGCGCCGTGGCGTATTCTGTACGGTACGCAGTCAGGGGACGCCGGAGACATTCGAACCGGGCGCCGGCTCATTCCACATCGGACCTCCGAGCTGAGCGGACCACCTGCATTCCAGAGAGCGCCCTCTACGTTCCAGAGTGCACCTGCCCAGCTGTATCGACCCACGACTCTGCCCGACTCCAGTCGCCGCAGTCTCCACGCCTAGACTACTAGACCTTCTAGATCTTCGACCCTACCCATCCCCTACCGGTGAACCCACACCAGTGCTCACGCGGGTTTATTGCCCCGGGACGCTCGGCTGTGATTGAGTAGCCACCCACTCCTTCCTCCTTTCGGTGAACCCACACCAGTGTTCACGCGGGTTTATTGCCCCGGGTCGCTAGGCTGTGACTGAGTAGCCACTCCCTCCTCCTTTCGGTGAACACACACCAGCGTCTACGCGGGGCTTCATTGCCCCGGGTCGCTAGGCTGTGACTGAGTAGCCACCCCCCCCCCTATCGGTGAACACACACCAGCGTTTTCGCGGGGCTTCATTGCCCCGTGTCGCTAGGCTGTGACTGAGTAGCCACTCCCTCCTCCTATCGGTGAACACACACCGGCGTTTACGCGGGGCTTCATTGCCCCGGGTCGCTAGGCTGTGACTGAGTAGCCACCCCCCCCAACCTTTCGGTGAACACACACCGGCGTACACGCGGGTTCATTGCCCCGGGTCGCTAGGCTGTGATTGAGTAGCCACTCCCCCTCCCTCCGGTGAACCCACACCGGCTTCACGCGGGTTTATTGCCCCGGGTCGCTCGGCTGTGTGCTAACCACTCCCACAGGCGAGCCCACGCCAGTGTACACGCGGGTTCATTGCCCCGAGTCGCTCGGTCGTGTGTTAGTCACTCCCGCCCCCCCCGGCGAACCCACGCCATTGTGCTCGCGGGTTCATTGCCCCCGAGTCTCTCGGTTGTGTGCGAGCCACTTCCCCCCACCCACCATCGGACCGACACCACGCTGGGCACTCGTATAACTTAATAGCTTGTGCCAAAAGTCCTGGCTGGTTTAAGTCTGAACCCTCCTGCCCTGTGCTCCACCCCCACGCCCCTCCCGCCCGCCACCTTCCCCCCGCCTGCCGTGATGTCTTCGCTGGGATCCGGAGGTACGGGTAAGCATCCTGCGGCTAGGGACCCCTCTAGGCTTAAGGACAGGTTTCCCTCGACCGAGACCAAGCCGGGCACTCGTATTGAACAGCAACACTTGCGCCCAAAGTCCCGGCTAGTCAACGTCAGTCCCTCCGACCACTTCTCACCGCCCAACCTGCGCCCACGCGCAAAACCACTTGACCCGAAAACCCCCGCTGCCCCGAACAAACCCCACGCCCACCGCACTGACTCACGCCGGACAACAAACACTTTCCACCCGACGTTCAACCACGGTCCAAATTCCAAACCCAACAGACCACACCACAGCCCGTCTCCAAGCTCCTCACCCTCAAACTCCCGCTCGCCGTCCCCGGCCGACCCCGACCACCAGCACGCCGACACTCACTCCCCAACCCGCCCACCACCGTCGCTACTCCCGCCGCAAACCACCCAACAGCCTGACACTCCCACTCAACCTGAACAACAGACATCATCGTTGTCCCCCACCCACTCTCACACCATCCCTCCCACCCCAGCCCCTGGCCCCTCAAACCGCATCCACATCACCAACCACATCGCCGGAGCCAACAACCCGTTCCACATCGCCCGACTCATGAACCTCAACCATCTCAAGTTTCCAATCCCCACAAACCACTTTTCGCACAAAAACCAAACCACCCTCCTTGTTTTCCAATCCTCAGACGACGCCACAGCCTTCCAGACTGCAATCCCCCCATCCACTTTCGGCCCTCAATCCAAATACGTTCCCGCCCCACCCCCACGCAAACCGACCAAAACTCCCTCCTCGAGACAACAACCCCCCCGCTCCCCGCTTGTCCATGTTGTGGTCCGTGGGGTCGCCTCCGAGATCGAGGACAATGAGTTTTTGGAGGCTTTGAGCCACCCGCCTTCCTGTCCTTGTTCTGGTAGGTTCGCCCGTGCCCAGAGGATCGTCGCGCGGGACGGCCAATCGACGGGGCTGGTAAGACTCTTCATGTCTTGCCGGTCTTGTTGTGAGGCACTACTTCGCGACGGCCTTTCGGTTCATGGGCGTCCCTATAAGGTTGAGGCCCCGCGGAACGTCCTGATCAGACCTTGCGGACGATGCCATGACTATGGGCATGACGACTCCACCTGCCAAAGCCCCAATTCCCGTTGCCGCGTCTGTGGACTGTCCGCTCCGCCTTCTAGCGGACGGTGTGACCATGAGGGCCATGATCTGACCCGGTCATACTGCGCTACCTGTAATAGGTACGGGCACTACACAGGCCAGCGATCCTGCCCCAAGTACCCAAAAGACCAAAATGACCCCCATGCGACCCGCCCTGTCAAGATCATTCCTCCTCCCAACCCCCCGAAATCGAACCCGTGGGACCTTCGTCTCTCCGACTTCCCGGCCCTCAAACCTGACAACCTTCTGGCCCCCACAACCACCTCCGACCCGGACCCCGATGCCACATCCCAACATGAACAACAACCCTCCACAAACCCGACGCCCTCCACAGGCCCTTCAACTACCGACCCCTGCCCCGAAACCTCCGACCAACCACAGCCCCCCACCAACTTCGTCACCCTCGAAGCCCTCAACTCATTCCTCGATCAACTCCTCACCACCCTGAGCGACGGCTTCAAAAGGACCTTTGACGCCCTGCTGTCGCTCCTCCTCGCCTCCGCTCCCGCCCAAGGTCAGCAGCGAGTTCGTGAGACGGTCAACGGCGTCACCAAACGTTTGTTTGAGACCCGCACCATCTTGCACGAGGCTGGCAACGGGCTGAGCGTCATCCACACCGCCTCCAAACGTCCTTCCAATGCCGGTCGTCACTAAAACCCGCTCTTGTCTCCGCCTCTGCCACATCAACCTCAACTCCTTCCGAACCAGGCGTTCCGCCCTCATCGACCTCATCACAGACTACCACCTGGACATCCTAACCCTCAACGAAACCAAACTGTCCCCCACCACCCGAGCTTCCCTCCCCGGCTTTTCCCTCCTCCGCCGTGACAACCTTCCCCGATCCGGTGGCCTTGCCATCGCTTTCCGTTCCGAACTCGACGTCCGTCACCTCCCTCTCCCTGGTAACCCGGCTTCCGCCCTCATGGCATCTGTTCGCCTACCTAGGCAACCCCCCTTCACTCTTCTTACCCTCCACGCCAACCCTCTCGATCCCGAACTCATCGACCTGATGGAACAGGTTGCCGCTACCCACCCACGACTGGTAATAGCGGCAGACCTGAACTGTCACCACCAGGCCCTGGGGGATCGTACCACTACGCCCCCAGGCCGCCTCCTTTTCCAATTTCTCCTGGACGCTCGACTCCACCACCACATGACCCCTCCCACACGGTACCCGAACCACGAAGGCCAACTCCCTACATCCCCCGACAAGCTCATCACATCCCCCGAACTATCCCGGAAAATCATAAAAGTCCTCTCCGGTCACGACATAGGTTCCGACCACGTTCCTCTCATTTTCGACTTGAAAATCCGCCCTTACCCCTTCAAATCCGACACCCATGATGCATTCTACGTCTCCGACTACAAGAATGCAGACTGGGATTCCTATAACCGCTCCCTCACCACATCTCTCACTCCACTGACCCAGCAACCACCCCCCCGCACACCCGGCCAAATTGACGACCTCCACTCATCCATCACCACAGCAATCCTTTCCGCCAAGGAAGCCTCCGTCCCCACGAAACGTGTTCTTCACACCCCCCTCCGCCTTCCTCCAGACGTCATAGCCCTCATCAAAGCCAAACGCCGCGCCAGGCGACTCCTACTCCGTGATCCTACCTCCCCCTACCTCCACGCTGCCTACAGAGCCCTAGTCGATCGCGTTAAGGTTGCAGTCTGCTCCTTTCGAGACGACAGGGCGATGAAGGTGTGCGAGAAGGCAGACTCCGACTTCCACAACAACCCTCGTAGTTTTTGGCGTCTCGTCAAACACTACAACAGTCCCTCCACTCCCTCCGGATCCCTCCTGGTCAATGACGCGGTCGTCTCGGACAGCCAAGGCATCGCAGAGGCCTTCCGTGACTCCCTCTCCACCATTCACTCTGTCCCCATGCACCCTGACTTTGACGAAAACCACTTCACTCTCACAAACGCACTGGTCACTCGACAACATGACACCTTCCACCCCCCAGACACCATCCCCGACGATCTTCCCGACCACGACCTCCTGAGTCCCATCACCTTCCAGGAGGTGGATCGGAAACGACGCCACCTCCGCAACACCGCCCCCGGCCCCGATGGAATCTCCAACCTCCTCATCAAACAATCTCCACCAATTCTCATCCGTCTTCTGACAACACTCTTCACCTCAATCCTCCTTCTCGGCTACTCTCCCCCCTCCTGGAAACACGCCCATGTCATCCTCTTCGCCAAGCCCCACAAGGATCCCCGAAACCCAAGCAACTATCGCCCAATCAGTCTCACCTCCACCCTTTCGAAACTCTTCGAAAAAGTCCTGACCTCAAGGCTCCACACCCACCTCAACTCTCTCAATCTCCTTCCACTCACCCAAGCCGGCTTTCGTCCCGGAGTCAACATGTACGACCAGCTTCTGCGGGTCGTCACATGCCTCCAAACAAACAACTCCCTCCACCGCCCAACAATCCTAGCCCTCATGGATGTCCAGAAGGCCTTCGACACCGTTTGGCACAATGGCCTCCGGTCCAAACTCCTCCACCTCCAACTGCCCCTCCCCGTCATCCGATGGATCTCCCACTTCCTCGACGGACGGACCGCTCAGGTGCGTTTCCGTGGCTCCCTATCCTCCCCCTTCACCCTGGAAGCCGGCGTCCCCCAAGGCTCCGCCATCTCTCCTCTTCTCTACCTCATCTACGTCCGCGACCTGCCTGCCCCCGTTCCACGCACTCCCACAGACACCTCGTGCGGTCTCGCTCAGTTCGCTGACGATACCGCATTCTGGGTGTCAGACAGACGACAGGACAACCTCATCCGCAAAATGACGCAAACACTGACCGACTACCTTTCCTACTGCAACCACTGGCGCATTTCCCTCAACACTTCCAAAACCCAACTCTGCTTCTTCAACTTCCATGCGCGTCGCTTCGCCCGCATCAACTCCGATCCCATCCTTCTCAACCGAGTCCGCATTCCTCTGAAAAAATCCTGCACTTACCTCGGGGTCACACTCGACTCCAAACTCTCCTTCCTCCCACACCTCCGTCAAACCAAAAAACGAGCCACATCCCGCCTCAAAGCCATGAGAATCCTGAACAACCGCCACCGTCCCTGCTCCCAAACGACCCTCTCCCGGATTTACACCTCCGTCGTCCGTCCCGTGCTCACCTTCGCCCATCCTCTCCTGCTCTCCGCCCCAGATCACTTCATTTCCAGCTTTGAAGCCACCGAAAGGCGTGCCCTTCGGCTGGCAGCCCATCTCCCTCCCTGGACCCGAAACCAAACTGCCTACGACGCCCACACTGTTCCTCCCCTCCGAGACTTCCTCACCCAACTCAACTCCAAATACCTCGACCGAGCCCGCTCCTCAGACATCCTCCAGCCTTTCTTTCAACCCTACTTCACCAACCGACCTAGCCTAACACTTCACCACCTCGTAGCCCTCGACAACCCACCCCCACCACAACCACCCCAACTGCCCCAACCCCCGCCATAACCCTCCAGATCAACACCACCGGAGTACGGTACAGGCCGTAGGCCTGCGACCGTACCGAAATTTTTTGGAAGCGACCCTACCCTGACCCTACCCTGACCAACCCACCCACCATCACCCACCTTTGAAAGACGCCACTCCCCGACTAACACCACGTCACTGCACCTCACGCAAGAACCACACAAAACTTCCGAAACACATCACCAGCGTAGCAGCAGGCATTCGTATGTAACTTAATCTCGTATTAAACTGCAAAGTCCTGCTGCAACGCCCCATCCACACTCTCAACGAACCACCCGTCATCACCAGACAAAACACCTCACAGTGAAACTCGACCACAACTCACCACTGCCCAACCCACACTAACCCCACCGAAATCCACACCCAACCATCACCAACCATCCAACCACCAGCACAGCTGCAGGCATTCGTATTGAACTATTCTCGTATTGAACTACAAAGGCCTGCAGCGGTGCGCTACCCTAACCCACCTGTCCAAGGCTGAAGAGGGAACAATCCCTATAACAGCCTCAGTGTGCCGACCCGGCCACTGGAACCTCACGATCACGTCACGTCACGGCGCCGGCTATTGAATTCTCCGTCAACGCAACGATGGCAGACTCGGCAACTAGCGCACCGGCCCCGGCCACCACGACACCCAAGAAATCCAAGGCGGCGGCGAGCAAGAAACCCCGCGTCAAGCCGGCCCACCCGCCGACCAGCGACATGGTCAACGCGGCGATCAAGAACCTGAAGGAGCGCGGCGGCTCTTCCCTGCAGGCGATCAAGAAGTACATCGCGGCCAACTACAAGGTGGACGCCGAGAAATTGGCTCCGTTCATCCGCAAGTACCTCAAGTCCGCCGTCGCGGCCGGCACCCTGACCCAGCCGAAAGGCAAGGGAGCGTCGGGATCGTTCAAGCTGTCCGTGAAGGGCGAAGGCAAGACGACCACCGCCGGCAAGAAGGCCGCCAAGAAGCCGGCCGCAGCCAAGCCCAAAGGGGAGAAGAAACCCAAGGCGACGGTGAAGAAGGCAGCAAAGAAACCGGCGGCGGCCAAACCGAAAGCCGCCAAGCCCGCTTCCAAGTCCCCGAAACCGAAGAAGGCCGCGGTGAAGAAGCCCAAGACCCCCAAGAAAGCGGCGGCCAAGAAGAAGTAAACACCTCGCACCCCCGCCCTAGCGCTCGCTAGTGAAAAAAACGGCCTTTGTAAAGGCCACCATTTATCTCAATCGTATTTAACTCACGCTTTGGCTATCAACACAAATAAATCAAATTTATTTCGTTATTAATCATTACACAAGAAATATTGCACAGCTTCCGAAATTAGTCACCACATAAGCCACTATGGCTTGTGCGTGGGTGACGAGTTCCTTATAAGATATAAGTGCACTCTGAAAATTACGTTTGAAAGAAATTACATTAAATATGAATAATTATTACTAAGTTTCAAATATTAAGAACAACGAGGTACATTTACATACAGACGTTATTTTTGTATTAAGAAGGAATATAATAAAAAATAATAGAAACAATTAATCGTTAAATGACAAAGTCCAAAATGACCACTCCTCACAGTGACCGTATAGACAAAAATAAATAAAAAATAAAATAAATAAACTTGTCCAATATTATTCATCAGTCTATATATATATAAAGAGGTTTGATATTAAACCACAACAAACATTTCGACATGTAATGCAAATTAGTGGAGTGTAATTTTGAATAGCGATTAAAATATAACACAGAGGATGAAGATTGCAGCAGGGCTGTGTATTAAAATAAAATACCCCCGTTGCAGCAGACCTGCATATTCAACGAATTTCAAATGCAAAATAACATTGTTGAAGCCAACATAACGAGATTTGGCATGTTCCATAGGAAATGAGTATGCAGGTTTGCTGCAAAAAAAAAAAATGTCGGGGATTTTAGACTAATAAAAATTATATGTCATCCAGATGAAAACAAAAACCAAGTTTTATCAGGATATTATGTTGGAAAATGAGCAAGATATAGAATTCTAGTCATTTCCCGTGTGGTTAACATTGTGAGAACGTACTGTGTTTACCACTTTCAATATTTCGTTAACCAATGGACATAGGGCAGTGATTCAAAATACAAAATTGTTTGTTTTCCTATTTGTTTATATATATAATTTTTTTTTTCAGCCGAATTCAATTGGTTTTAAGGAACTATTCAGAGCGATTACCACTTTACACACCTGTAGAAAATATCATTAATTTTTCTTTCTTTTGCTACCACTAGGGGCCCCAAAAGGAAAAGTTATAGAGGTGTTATGCTTAGGTCTTACCATAAGACCTACGGTAATAGGTAGTTAAATTGGCTGAAATGTACATTTAAATAAAATGAAACGAATGAAAGTTAGAAAAGCCCGAGTAAATGATTTATGTATTTGAGGGAAAATAAAAAAAAAAGTATAATCACGGTGATAGTTGTAATATGCGTGTTGTACTAAGATATAGAATGTCAGCGGTGGATAATAACGTGCGCGGACGGCGAACGGCGTCAACAAGGTGCAAGTGTGAGTTGAATACGAGTGAAAATATTGGTGGCCTTTAGAAAGGCCGTTTTTTGAGGCGCGTAGACGCCGAGCGGTGCACAGCTTAGGCGCGTTCTCCGCGGATCCGGCGGGCCAGCTGGATGTCCTTGGGCATGATGGTGACTCGCTTGGCGTGGATGGCGCACAAGTTGGTGTCTTCGAACAGTCCGACGAGGTAGGCCTCGCTCGCCTCCTGCAGTGCCATGACGGCGGAGCTCTGGAAACGCAGGTCGGTCTTGAAGTCCTGGGCGATCTCGCGGACGAGTCGCTGGAAGGGCAGCTTGCGGATCAGAAGCTCGGTGGACTTCTGGTAACGACGGATCTCTCGCAGGGCGACCGTGCCGGGCCTGTAACGGTGGGGCTTCTTCACTCCTCCGGTCGCCGGTGCGCTCTTCCTGGCGGCTTTGGTCGCTAGCTGCTTCCTCGGGGCCTTGCCACCGGTGGACTTGCGGGCTGTCTGCTTTGTACGGGCCATGTCGCAGTTGTAGACGGGCTGAGTCGATATGATGACCCGCCGGGGCCGGTGGGTAGTTTTCTGCGCTCGCCTCGCGCTCCTATTGGCCGGCGCGTCTCGGCCAATGGGAGCGAGGCCCGAATTGACAAAACACCGAGAACCCATCGGCGGTGTATCATATCGACTCCGATCCCATCCTTCTCAACCGAGTCCGCATTCCTCTGAAAAAATCCTGCACCTACCTCGGGGTCACACTCGACTCCAAACTCTCCTTCCTCCCACACCTCCGTCAAACCAAAAAACGAGCCACATCCCGCCTCAAAGCCATGAGGATCCTCAACAACCGCCACCGTCCCTGCTCCCAAACGACCCTATCCCGGATTTACACCTCCGTCATCCGTCCCGTGCTCACCTTCGCCCATCCTCTCCTGCTCTCCGCCCCAGATCACTTCATTTCCAACTTTGAAGCCACCGAAAGGCGTGCCCTTCGGCTGGCAGCACATCTCCCTCCCTGGACCCGAAACCAAACTGCCTACGACGCCCACACTGTTCCTCCCCTCCGAGACTTCCTCACCCAACTCAACTCCAAATACCTAGTTCGAGCCCGCTCCTCAGACATCCTGCAGCCTTTCTTTCAACCCTACTTCACCAACCGACCTAGCCTGACGCTTCACCACCTTGTAGCCCTCGACAACCCACCCCCACCCCAACCACCCCAACTGCCCCAACCCCCACCATAACCCTCCAGACCAACACCACAGGAGTACGGTACAGGCCGTAGGCCTGCGACCGTACCAAAACTTTTTGGAAGCGACCCTGCCCTAACCAACCCACCCGCCATCACCCACCTTTGAAAGTCGCCACTCACCGACTAACTCCACATCACTGCACCACACACAAAACCACACACGACTCCCGAACCTCGCCACCAGCGTAGCAGCAGGCATTCGTATGTAACTTAATCTCGTATTAAACTACAAAGTCCTGCTGCAACGCCCCCTCCTCACTCACACCCAACCACCCGACATCACCAGACCAAACGCCCCACAGTGACACTCGACCACAACGCACCACTGCCCAACCCACACTAACCCCACCGAAATCCACACCCAACCACCACCAACCAACCACCAGCACAGCTGCAGGCATTCGTATTGAACTAATCTCGTATTGAACTACAAAGTCCTGCAGCTGTGCGCTACCCTAACCCACCTGTCCAAGGCTGAAGAGGGAACAATCCCTATAACAGCCTCAGTGTGCCGACCCGGCCACTGGAACCTCACGATCACGTCACGTCGTATCATATCGCCACAGCACAGCTCATCGAGATGACCGGACGCGGCAAAGGAGGCAAGGGGCTCGGAAAGGGAGGAGCGAAGCGTCACCGCAAGGTGCTGAGAGACAACATCCAGGGCATCACCAAGCCGGCCATCCGTCGTCTCGCCCGGCGCGGCGGCGTGAAGCGTATCTCCGGTCTGATCTACGAGGAGACCCGCGGCGTGCTCAAGGTATTCCTGGAGAACGTCATCAGGGACGCCGTCACATACACCGAGCACGCCAAGAGGAAGACGGTCACCGCCATGGACGTCGTATACGCGCTGAAACGCCAGGGCCGCACTCTCTACGGATTCGGCGGTTAAGCTGTCGACAGTCGCCCCAGAGCGCCACGACGCTCGCCTCAAAAAACGGCCTTTCTAAAGGCCACCAGTCAATTCAATCGTATTCATCTCGCTTGTCCTGACGACGTATTTCGCTGTCAGACAATATATCTTAACCCTAGTTGGACGATGCGTCCAAGTCCGTACCGTTAGAGATTCACGTTGAAACACGATATTGAAAATAGCGTTTATTCACTTTGAACCAAATATTATGTGAAACTGGGAAGATCAACAAAAGGAAATAATTTATTTCATTTATTTATTTATATAAACCTATCGCAGTTGTTGGAAAACAAATTGTTTTTCACTTGAAAAAGCAATCCTCGCTTTTAATCTTTTTTCTTATTTCGTAAATGAAACAATGACAGATAAAAGTGGATGAAATTGAAAAATCAATATTATTTTTATTGCCGGTTGAAATTAAATAGCGCGCATTCAACGTCTCCTGCAGTCCGGACTGCCCGATTTCCCGTCAACCGTCGGCGTCGCGGCCGCTGTTCGTTTTTCGCCGATTATTGCATAGCGACTATTTTAATCTACCATATTTCTCAAACGTAAGTTTTGACGGTATCCTGAGTGGTATAATACTAACGTTCTGGTCCTATTCCATCACCCTATGTATCCGTCATGTTGCCACACTTCCGTTTTTCTTTTGTATTTCATGTCAAAATTAGACGGATCGCTGTGTGAACATAGCATAGCGACTAATTTAATCAACCATATTTCTCAAACGTAAGTTTAGACGGTATTTTGAATATTATAATACTAAAGTTCTGGTACTATTCTATCACCTTATGTATACGTCATGTTGCCACACTCCCGTTTTTCTTTTATATTCGATATCATAAACTCAGACGGATTGCTAAGTGAACATTGCATAGCCATAACTTCTGAACCGTAAGTCTTACAGAAACGCGGATGGTGTTATTTTGCTTGTCTCGCTAAGCACTATAAGCCATAAAAATTTTATCGAAATCGTACTAGCCGTTTAAAAAAAATTTGAATTTAAATTTTTTGTTTTTTAAAAATATTTTTAAGTGCGGCCTTAGTTGACCTGGACTTTATGCCACGATTTGTCTTGCTAAGCACTATAAGCCATAAAAATTTGATCGAGATCGTACGAGCCATTAAAAAAGAATTGAATTTTTTTATGCTGATCGTTTTTCGCCGATTACTCGTAAACGGCTCGATTTAGAGGTAAACACGCGGTTAGACGAAACGTAGGGTCGGTCGCGTAGAGCCGAATGACGCGATCGTCACGCGGGTACGGTGTCCGTGAAGGCGTTATAAGGAATTGAAATAAAACGGCGAATACCTCGGCGACGCGGCGAAATACCGGCTCGCCGACGGCGCCGGCGTTTACAGGAGGAGTAGACGAAGAAAACGAGACGTCAACGGTTCGGATATCTCCAGCGGTTCGCGAGATACGCTCGTTTTTAGTGTCGTCGGTGAGGGGGCTGTCGGCGTTTCGGCGTATCCCTTTGATCGAGATAGAAATATATAGGTGGACTTTTTTTTTTTTTTTTTTTTTTTTTTTTTTTTTGTTAGGACAGGAGAGAACCTTCAAAAGGCACCCGGAGTTAACCGCAAGCAACTCACGGGTAGTGTGGGATTTTTACCCAACTAAACTCTCCTGCCGCCGCCTCCTGGCGGCCGCGAGCAGTGTCTGGGCATTGCCCACTGACTGCTATGGAATCTGTTAACATATCGGTTAGTAACATTGCCGGTGGTGATGGATGATCTGCAAAACTGCGTCAAGAGCTGAAAGGGGGGTTAGTCAGGTCGATGGTTGGCGCCGGTGGCGAACCACCAGTGCTTGGAGATCCAGTGTTCTCGGAGATCTACGGCGGGTCGAAGTCCAAGATGGCGGCTGGTCGGGGGCGGAAGTCCTCCGGGGGTCCGTTTCTGGTCGCTATTTCTGCAATGTGAGGCAGGTGAGAAATTGCGGCGTCCCGCAGCAGCTTCGCTGACGTTCTCCTCGCGAACTCCTCCATGGATGGCACGTGAAGTCCCCGACGAATCGTCTCGTTCCGCACGAACCACGGCTGTCTCGTTGTTCTCCTCAGGAACTTGTTCTGGACGGCTTGAAGCTTCGTCCTGTTCGTCCGGCTGCAGAGCGCCCACCAAGCTGTACAAGCATACAAGATCACGCTCCTGACACAGGCTAGGAAAATGGACACTTTTGATCCTACTGGGATCGTGGATCGCCGCCCGATGAGGGGGTCCAGTAGTCCAACCAGCTTCCGCGCCTCGAGAAGCTTGTTCTGGGCGTGCGCGGCGAACGTTAATCTGGAATCAAACGTTATTCCAAGATATTTCACCCTCGCAGCCCACGGGATCTGCTGACCGTCCAACGTGACAGGCCTCGGAGCAGCTCTCGGCATCCGGCGTCGTTTCCTGAAACAGATCGCCTGTGATTTGTCTGCATTGACAGAAATCCGCCATTTCTCCAACCACGGGGACAACTCGTCCATCTGGCTCTGCATCACCCGCACCGCTCTGTCGGGACGCGCGCTGTGGCACATGAACATCGCATCATCTGCGTACAGCGACAGAGTAACACCTGGGACAGTCGGCATGTCATTGGTAAAAACAAGATACAACACAGGTCCAAGCACACTTCCCTGGGGAACGCCTGCCTCTATGGGTCTGGCTGTAGACAGCTCTCCATCGACACTGGTCCTGAACGTCCTGCCTGTGAGGTAGGACCTCAACAGGTGGACTGCTGCGTCTGGCAGAGGGGACTCGGAGAGTTTGAAGAGAAGGCCCTCATGCCACACCTTGTCAAACGCCTTGCTGACGTCCAGGAGCACTGCAACAGAACACAGGTTATGGTTATGTTTGTCAACAAGTTTGTTGACCACCCGCACAAGCTGCTGCGTCGTGGAATGCCCCCGTCTGAATCCGAACTGTTCAGGCCGGATGAAGCCTTCAAGGTAGGGAGATAGGCGGGATAGCAGGACTTTTTCGAAAAGTTTCGAAACTGTGGAAAGGAGTGAAATTGGGCGGAAGTTCTGTGGAAAGAGGCGGGATTTTCCGGGTTTCGGGATTAAGACTATCTTCGCGACCTTCCAGCAGCCCGGAAAGTGACGGAGGCGAAGGGCCGCGTTGAAGACTGAGACCAGAAACATGAGAAAACACACTGGGGCCTCTCGGAGAGCACGGGACCCAACCCCATCAAGCCCTGCTGCTTTTCTCGGCTTCGAGCGGACGATCAGCTCCTCAATCTCCTCCATGGTGACAGCTGGCAGCTCCTCCTCCGGCTCGACGCTGAAGTACTCGTCCAAGTAATCTTCGACAAAGTCACAATGGTCATCATCAAAAATATCGGCATTCGGCGTGAACTGGTCCTCCATGGTGTCAGCAAAGGCCTCCGCCTTCTCCGCCGCCGTGTAGACAAGACCCCGTTGGCCGTGCAGTGGTTGGTTTGACTTCTTCTCGTTCCGCAGGATCTTTGCCAGCCTCCAGGCACTGCCATCGCCCAAGTCCAGACCAGACAAGTAGGCATTCCACGTTTCGGTCCTGTAATCAAGCAACAATCTCTTGACAATTTCACATTGTCGATTAAACGCTCGCCGTGCTGCTGGATGACGGTTTCTCTGCCACTGCCTCCTCAGGCGCCTCCTCTTTGAAATCTGCTCACGAATGTGCGCAGGTAGAGAAGACCGGGTGTTCCTCGGGGGGGCGGGCCTCGACGCTGCCGTCAAGGCACCGGCGAGTGCGCCGTGCAGCTCAGCTACCTGGTAATCAAGGTCGTTAATGGTTGAAATGAACAATGGGGGGCGCAGTCTTTCCTCCATGGTCTCAGCAAACAGGGCCCAGTCCGTCTTGACCGAAGCTCCGGGGGGTTGGGCACCCATCGCAGGATACGCAGCCAACGTCGCCAGAACGGGAACGTGGTCCGACGACAGGTCATCTACCACAGACACTTCGAACTCGTGCTGGAGATCCCTGCACAGAAACATGTCAAGGATGTCAGGGGTTGCATTCGCCCGAGTGGGGTAGTAGGTGGGCTCCACGGTTGCCACAATACCTACGTCCCCCCTCTGATCTACGTACAGCCGGAGAGCCCTCCCCCTGGTGTTGGTGCGTCTGCAGTGCCAAGTCCGGTGCTTGGCATTGAGGTCACCCCCAATCAGCACCGGCCCCTGTGCCGCAAACAACGCATCCAGACCACCCGGATCAAAGGCGTCACCCGGCGATACATAGACGGCAAAGAAAAACACTTCAGCTCCTCCGACGTGGACGGCAATCCCAGTTGACTCGAACAGCGTGTTGGTGGGGATGTGCCTGTGGGTCAGGCGCCGGTGAACAAGGACGGCCGTGCCACCTCCAGGGTTCCCGCGACGGCCCGGGCGGGGTGCTCGGTCCGTCCGGTACTCCTGATAGCCTGGGACAGAAAAACGGACATTTGGTTGCAGGTGAGTCTCACAAATCAGCAGCACATCGAGGTCATGATCCGAGGCGAACACGTGGAGCTCATTCTTCCTGGTCACGACGCCGTTGGCGTTCCACAAAGCCACCTTAAGCTGCCTGTCCATCTGCAATCAGCTTTTTCAGGGCATTTAAAATGACGGCAAGCAGCTCAGTTGCCGGGAGGGCGGGTCCAAGGACTACGTTTGTGATCTCAGTGATCACCTCGAACACAGTTGACGCGGGGACAAGTTTCTCGCCCCTTGGCTCTCGGGGGGATGCCTGCGGCCTCGCGGTGTCCCGTGACTGTTGCGGGCCCGGGGCAGGAATCTGCTCTTCCGGGGCCACAACCTCAGCTACAGCTACCTCTGCCTCCTCCTCCATGGCCTCATCCCCCTTCTTATCTAGGACAGACACATTGTTCTTGTTATTCTTCTTCCTCCTATTTCGTCGGCGTTTAGGTGGATCAGCGGCGATCTGACTTCCCTTGACTGCAGCAGCATAGGACGGCCCCGCCTGGGCAGCCCTGGGCTGCTCGGGACGGAGGCTGACCACGGCTTCCCGCTGATTAGCCTGCACAGACACATTTGCAGGTGCACGCCTCAGCGCAGTAGTTGCTCCCGCCGGATTCCCATTCGCTACTCCCACCGGCCCCGTAGGACCGGCTGGAGCGCGCGCCTGGGCCCGTGCAGGAGCAGTGACGGGGTGAGTAGCACGGCGCGAGCCGGCTACCCGCTTGTAAGCGGGGCACCCCCTCCAACTGGCCACGTGGCTGCCCCCGCAGTTACAGCATTTGGGGGGGCTATTGTTCGGCGTTGGGCAGACCTTCCTCTCGTGGTCCCCCCCGCATTTCACACAACGTGGGGCCTGGTGGCAGAACACAGACGAGTGGTTAAAACGCTGACACCGGTAACATTGCGGGACTCCCGGTCGTGCCGTGAATTGGTCAACTGAGACCCTCACTCCTAGGAGCGAGGTCAGTTTCCAAATCGTAGCCCAGCTGCCAGTCTTCCTGAATTTCACAAACAAGGAATTAGTTGGGAGACGAGATGGGCCCTCCTCACCAGCTCTGGTTCTCCTCTCCAGCGGAGTCACGGCAGTCGGTGAGAACCCGAGGTCCTCCAGCGCCAGCTTAACGTCATCCACGGGCGTCCCAGACGGCAGACCGCGGATGACGGTCTTCAATTCGGCTTCCTCCTTGAGCGCGAAGGTGTGAAAGGGCACCTTCTTCTGCGCCAGGAGGTTCTGGATTTTCCTGAAACTAATTGCAGATGAGCACATTACATGTAGTCGCTTGCCAACGAACTTGGCTTCGAAGAACGCGGAGGTCTCTTTCATCTCCTTCAGCAGGCCTTGCCAGCCGTCCCCGACTGACACGATTATCGGCGGGACCTTCTCCCTGCGCAAAACATTTTCATTAGACGCAGAAACATCATTGCAGCTCTCCCTGCGCATCACAGTGTCATTAACATTAGCATTTGAGACGTTCGAAACGTCCTCAGAGCTTCCGGTCCTCATTCGCTTCCGGCGGTCGACAGATTCAAACCCTTCATTGTCCACGTGGTCATCCATGGCCACCTACAACATCTATACAGATGATACAAATGAATTAAGATGCAACAGTGCACGTTGGGAAGGGCGACACGTACAAAGCGTCTACACACGTAGAGTGGATGAGCGCCTCCACAGACAGGAGCCTCCTGTTCCCCCTACTGCTGGGAAGTTTCGCGCGGGCGGGCGAAAGTGCGGCGCGGCGGGGCGCTGCTTCCAGGAACCAGCGCCTTTGTGTACAGCGCGGCGGCGACACCGCCTCACACCGACTCTCTGCAACAACTTGCACCAGAAACTATGATTAAATCAAGTAATAAGTGACAGTTTACGCATGAAAAACAGTAAACAACTATGCTGTGAATTTAATTAAACACAAGAACGAATATTTAAGAAAGGTTTAACGCACAATAAGTGCTTAGACTGTGGATTATTCCTGATAATATAGTTAGTAATTTATTTATTCAGTAATATGACGCCTATTAATTAACAAACTCTTGTACAGAATGTACTTAAATATAAGTTTGAGCTAGTTGTTAATTGAGAAAAACTGGATTTGATTGTATTTTTAAATAAAACTGAAATTAAATTGTTTGGAATTTAAAATAAAAATGAAATGAGATTGCCTGTAATTTTAAAATAGGATTGAACTCTCTTTTGCGAGGAAAGTTGTTACTAGTAGGCTAAACTAGTAAATGCTGATTCAGCAAAATAACTAAGTAACTTATAACTAAGTAAATTAAGTGACGATCACCACACTGAAGTAGCTAAATCGCCTGGGCTGTCTGGTCGGCGTGAAGTGTCCTCTCACTAACCGCACAGAACCAAAACACGGACCGCGGTACAGCCGGTATATATAGTGGCCGTCTTCTGTACGGTACCGCGTCAGGGGACGTCTTCGACAGTCGTTTGACCGAGGCTCTCGGCAGATTTTCGGGCATCGCGGACCGCGGGCGGCCCGGTGACCGATCCCGCAGAATCTTGGCCGATTTTCGGGCATCGCTGACCGCGGGCGGCCCGGTGACCGATCCCGCAGAATCTTGGCCGATTTTCGGGCATCGCTGACCGCGGGCGGCCCGGTGACCGATCCCGCAGAATCTTGGCCGATTTTCGGGCATCGCGGACCGCGGGCGGCCCGGTGACCGATCCCGCAGAATCTTGGCCGATTTTCGGGCATCGCTGACCCCGGGCGGCCCGGTGACCGATCCCGCAGAATCTTGGCCGATTGTCGGGCATCGCGGACTCCGGTCGGCCGTTGGTGCCCTGCCACTAGCCGGCCTTGTGTTTAACGTGTCGAGTCCGTTTGTGGTAGAACTTTTGCGTCGATAACTCGGTGAAATAGTGTGTTTGAGCGAGAAATAAAAATATTTCAGAAAAAAAAATAATCGAAAATCACTTATTCGAATATAGTAGTATTCTAGTAGGTTTCAGTTAAAAATAAAATCGTTTGTCATACTTTATATGAATTTTGTAATCGGAAAGTGAAAAGAAAACTTGATCAATTTATTTTTTAACCGCATTTGTGTTTAGGAATAACGGCTTTTATTATATTAAGATAAACCCGATTCAGGGGGTATTGACTTTTCACTCTTTTACGTAATAATTAATCGGTATGAACATTGACTTTTACTTAATCTGATTGAATGATAAGACTGTTGAACTAATAAAGTTATAGGATAAACGTTTATATATGTATATGTTTAGTGTTTGTATACTTAACAATAGAATATAGCTTAGGACTTATTTATTATATTAGGCTACAATGATTTTATGCATAAGATGTATGTTATTTGTATTTCAACAAGTTACAAAAAAAATTTGAGTTTGATTTTTAAATATATATAGATTAATAGTGAATATAATAGCCTTGGAGACTAAATTTATTTTCCGAATAAAAAAATGGAACTTGTATAGACATTTCATGTGTTTCAGGGTCAGCCTGGCTACGTTATTGCAATTTGTAAATTAAAATGTATTTCTTGTTTTACATGGAATGAATGTACTGTACTGTACTGTACTGTACTATATTTGGGAAATAAAGAATTTATTATTATATGTACATTAATTTACAGTCCCGCACGCATCCTGTCTAAGGACCATGCCAACCTTAGTCAGTAACAAGGCTACAAGATCGCGCCACTATTATCACGATCATCACACTCATCCTTCACTCATATTCAGGGTAACGTCCTCCATGAGGTACCTGTCTTATTAAAGTGATTAAGTGATTAAGCACGTGGGCCGTTGTGAAATATAGGATACCTACACTAGTGAAGGTGTTCTAATGATAGGCCTAATAAAAAAAATTATGTCATATCAAAACGATTAAATTTAATGTTAAGACGTGTACATTAAGGTACTTTTTTTTACAATTATTACTACAATTAACTGAGTTATTGCAATTTTACCAACAGAATTTAAGCAAATTTGCTACAACTGCCATAAAACAAGCATGTATTCTGTTGTAAAAATTGCACTAGCTCCGTTGATTGTTGTTTGATCTTAACAATCTTTATATGGTTTTGTAGGAAATTAAATTTCGCAACTTTTTTGTCTCTTGTACAATTGTTGTAAACTTTACGGTTTTTAATAGAAATATAAAAATGACTGCCATTTTCAAAAAGGTAAGAATTATAAACTTGATACTCCTCACGAGAATAGGTCCTATCAGTCAGCATATACGTACCGAGTTTGAAGTCGATACCTTTAGTAGTTCAAAAGTTATGCAAAATCATGTTAAAAAAACACATACAGTCCGACAGATGGATAACCGAGCATTTTAGGAACCATGTTTATAGGAACTTTTTACTTAGTTTTGATGTAAGTAACCATATCCCGAAGTCCTAGAGGGGTTTTTTCTCAACAGCCTGTATAGCAGCTGTTGGTCGGTTGACTCGGTACTGCAGATACAGTTCAGGTCTGATATCCTCATGTTTTATAAAAGTAATAGCATATTTGGAAATAATACAATCGTAAGCTCCCGATAGAAAATAAATGCAAGAGGCCGATTAATTTAAAAAGTGAAAACTCTTTGAGTCGGTCGTAGTCATATTATATTTATGGATGACCGCTGGTATAGTAGGCCTACAGTTGTATGATGACTTAAAAAGATATTTAAACTCTTATAATCATCTCCAAAATTAAAATAAATTTTCTTCCTTTTTTTAGCAATACAATTTACGATTGCGTCGCAATAAAGGTGCAAATCAAACATAATACTTTGTACAATTGTTTTTAAAATTTCAAACTTTTCTCAATATTTAAAACACAAATTTCGGTAGATACTCATTTCAAAACCAAGTCATGTACATATAAACGAATAAATGTTAATTTCACTATACAAACCGATCTATGTAATTCGGACATAAATCAATTCCTAATGTAACGCAGGCACGTGTTGTCGATCCTTTAATACCTTGTATTCCATTCTGTTTAATTTCATATTTAAAAAATATTTTTCCCGTCTGGTACGTGAGAAACGTTTTCCAACAATTAAATCGAGTAAAAAGTCTCAAGTCTTATAACGTACTCGCTTATACGCAATCGACTCTTTTCACCACGTGTTGCGACGAACAACGCTGTGCGCGACAGTTGGAATCGGTTTTCACCACAAAGTTACAATACATTTGAGCTGTAAGAAAAATACGAATTCATTGTTCCGGACGAAATCGAGTTGATACAGTGAAAACATAAGATATTACACTGGAATAAATACACCAAGGCGTACTAGCGTCTGGTGTTTGGACAGCGTCTACAGTTGTGTCTAAGGGGTGGTGAATAATGGCGATTGGCGGCGGTACGGTAGACACGCTCACGCGGGTTTATTGCCCCGGGACGCTCGGCTGTGATTGAGTAGCCACCCACTCCTTCCTCCTTTCGGTGAACCCACACCAGTGTTCACGCGGGTTTATTGCCCCGGGTCGCTAGGCTGTGACTGAGTAGCCACTCCCTCCTCCTTTCGGTGAACACACACCAGCGTTTACGCGGGGCTTCATTGCCCCGGGTCGCTAGGCTGTGACTGAGTAGCCACTCCCTCCCCCTATCGGTGAACACACACCGGCGTTTACGCGGGGCTTCATTGCCCCGGGTCGCTAGGCTGTGACTGAGTAGCCACTCCCTCCTCCTATCGGTGAACACACACCGGCGTTTACGCGGGGCTTCATTGCCCCGGGTCGCTAGGCTGTGACTGAGTAGCCACCCCCCCCAACCTTTCGGTGAACACACACCGGCGTACACGCGGGTTCATTGCCCCGAGTCGCTAGGCTGTGACTGAGTAGCCACTCCCTCCTCCTCCGGTGAACCCACACCGGCTTCACGCGGGTTTATTGCCCCGGGTCGCTCGGCTGTGTGCTAACCACTCCCACAGGCGAGCCCACGCCAGTGTACACGCGGGTTCATTGCCCCGAGTCGCTCGGTCGTGTGTTAGTCACTCCCGCCCCCTCCGGCGAACCCACGCCTTTGTGCTCGCGGGTTCATTGCCCCCGAGTCCCTCGGTTGTGTGCGAGCCACTCCCCCCCACCCCCCGTCGGACCGACACCACGCTGGGCACTCCTATAACTTAATAGCTTGTGCCAAAAGTCCTGGCTGGTTTAAGTCTGAACCCTCCTGCCCTTTGCTCCACCCCCACGCCCCTCCCGCCCGCCACCTTCCCCCCGCCTGCCGTGATGTCTTCGCTGGGATCCGGAGGTTTGGGTAAGCATCCTGCGGCTAGGGACCCCTCTAGGCTTAAGGACAGGTTTCCCTCGACCGAGACCAAGCCGGGCACTCGTATTGAACAGCAACACTTGCGCCCAAAGTCCCGGCTAGTCAACGTCAGTCCCTCCGACCACTTCTCACCGCCCAACCTGCGCCCACGCGCCAAACCACTTGACCCGAAAACCCCCGCTGCCCCAAACAAACCCCACGCCCACCGCACTGACTCACGCCGGACAACAAACACTTTCCACCCGACGTTCAACCACGGTCCAAACTCCAAACCCAACAGACCACACCACAGCCCGTCTCCAAGCTCCTCACCCTCAAACTCCCGCTCGCCGTCCCCGGCCGACCCCGACCACCAGCACATCGACACTCACTCCCCAACCCGCCCACCACCGTCGCTACTCCCGCCGCAAACCACCCAACAGCCTGACACTCCCACTCTACCTGAACAACAGACTTCACCGTCTTCCCCCACCCACTCTCACACCATCCCTCCCACCCCAGCCCCTGGCCCCTCAAACCGCATCCACATCACCAACCACATCGCCGGAGCCAACAACCCGTTCCACATCGCCCGACTCATGAACCTCAACCATCTCAAGTTTCCAATCCCCACAAACCACTTTTCGCACAAAAACCAAACCACCCTCCTTGTTTTCCAATCCTCAGACGACGCCACAGCCTTCCAGACTGCAATCCCCCCATCCACTTTCGGCCCTCAATCCAAATACGTTCCCGCCCCACCCCCACGCAAACCGACCAAAACTCCCTCCTCGAGACAACAACCCCCCCGCTCCCCGCTTGTCCATGTTGTGGTCCGTGGGGTCGCCTCCGAGATCGAGGACAATGAGTTTTTGGAGGCTTTGAGCCACCCGCCTTCCTGTCCTTGTTCTGGTAGGTTCGCCCGTGCCCAGAGGATCGTCGCGCGGGACGGCCAATCGACGGGGCTGGTAAGACTCTTCATGTCTTGCCGGTCTTGTTGTGAGGCACTACTTCGCGACGGCCTCTCGGTTCATGGGCGTCCCTATAAGGTTGAGGCCCCGCGGAACGTCCTGATCAGACCATGCGGACGATGCCATGACTATGGGCATGACGACTCCACCTGCCAAAGCCCCAATTCCCGCTGCCGCGTCTGTGGACTGTCCGCTCCGCCTTCTAGCGGACGGTGTGACCATGAGGGCCATGATCTGACCCGGTCATACTGCGCTACCTGTAATAGGTACGGGCACTACACAGGCCAGCGATCCTGCCCCAAGTACCCAAAAGACCAAAATGACCCCCATGCGACCCGCCCTGTCAAGATCATTCCTCCTCCCAACCCCCCGAAATCGAACCCGTGGGACCTTCGTCTCTCCGACTTCCCGGCCCTCAAACCTGACAACCTTCTGGCCCCCACAACCACTTCCGACCCGGACCCCGATGCCACATCCCAACACGAACAACAACCCTCCACAAACCCGACGCCCTCCACAGGCCCTTCAACTGCCGTCCCCTGCCCCGAAACCTCCGACCAACCACAGCCCCCCACCAACTTCGTCACCCTCGAAGCCCTCAACTCATTCCTCGATCAACTCCTAACCACCCTGAGCGACGGCTTCAAAAGGACCTTTGACGCCCTGCTGTCGCTCCTCCTCGCCTCCGCTCCCGCCCAAGGTCAGCAGCGAGTTCGTGATACGGTCAACGGTGTCACCAAACGTTTGTTTGAGACCCGCACCATTTTGCACGAGGCTGGCAATGGGCTGAGCGTCATCCACACCGCCTCCAAACGTCCTTCCAATGCCGGTCGTCACTAAAACCCGCTCTTGTCTCCGCCTCTGCCACATCAACCTCAACTCCTTCCGAACCAGGCGTTCCGCCCTCATCGACCTCATCACCGACTACCACCTGGACATCCTAACCCTCAATGAAACCAAACTGTCCCCCACCACCCGAGCTTCCCTCCCCGGCTTTTCCCTCCTCCGCCGTGACAACCTTCCCAGGTCCGGTGGCCTTGCCATCGCCTTCCGATCCGAACTCGACATCCGTCACCTCCCTCTCCCTGGTAACCCGGCTTCCGCCCTCATGGCATCTGTTCGCCTACCTAGGCAACCCCCCTTCACTCTTCTTACCCTCCACGCCAACCCTCTCGACCCCGACCTCATCGACCTGATGGAACAGGTTGCCGCTACCCACCCACGACTGGTAATAGCGGCAGACCTGAACTGTCACCACCAGGCCCTAGGGGATCGTACCACTACACCCCCGGGCCGCCTCCTTTTCCAATTTCTCCTGGACGCTCGACTCCACCACCACATGACCCCTCCCACACGTTACCCGAACCACGAAGGCCAACTCCCTACATCCCCCGACAAGCTCATCACATCCCCCGAACTATCCCGGAAAATCATAAAAGTCCTCTCCGGCCACGACATAGGCTCCGACCACGTTCCTCTCATTTTTGACTTGAAAATCCGCCCTTACCCCTTCAAATCCGACACCCATGATGCATTCTACGTCTCCGATTACAAGAATGCAGACTGGGATTCCTATAACCGCTCCCTCACCACATCTCTCACTCCACTGACCCAGCAACCACCCCCCCGCACACCCGGCCAAATTGACGACCTCCACTCATCCATCACCACAGCAATCCTTTCCGCCAAGGAAGCCTCCGTCCCCACGAAACGTGTTCTTCACACCCCCCTCCGCCTTCCTCCAGACGTCATAGCCCTCATCAAAGCCAAACGCCGCGCCAGGCGACTCCTCCTCCGTGATCCTACCTCCCCCTACCTCCACGCTGCCTACAGAGCCCTAGTCGATCGCGTTAAGGTTGCAGTCTGCTCCTTTCGAGACGACAGGGCGATGAAGGTGTGCGAGAAGGCAGATTCCGACTTCCACAACAACCCTCGTAGTTTTTGGCGTCTCGTCAAACACTACAACAGTCCCTCCACTCCTTCCGGATCCCTCCTGGTCAATGACGCGGTCGTCTCGGACAGCCAAGGCATCGCTGAGGCCTTCCGTGACTCCCTCTCCACCATCCACTCTGTCCCCATGCACCCTGACTTTGACGACAACCACTTCACTCTCACCAACGCACTGGTCACTCGACAACACGACACCTTCCACCCCCCAGACACCATCCCCGACGATCTTCCCGACCACGACCTCCTGAGTCCCATCACCTTCCAGGAGGTGGATCGGAAACGACGCCACCTCCGCAACACCGCCCCCGGCCCCGATGGAATCTCCAACCTCCTCATCAAACAATCTCCACCAATTCTCATCCGTCTTCTGAAAACACTCTTCACCTCAATCCTCCTTCTCGGCTACTCTCCCCCCTCCTGGAAACAAGCCCATGTCATCCTCTTCGCCAAGCCCCACAAGGATCCCCGAAACCCAAGCAACTATCGCCCAATCAGTCTCACCTCCACCCTTTCAAAACTCTTCGAAAAAGTCCTAACCTCAAGGCTCCACACCCACCTCAACTCTCTCAATCTCCTTCCACTCACCCAAGCCGGCTTTCGTCCCGGAGTCAACATGTACGACCAGCTTCTGCGGGTCGTCACATGCCTCCAAACAAACAACTCCCTCCACCGCCCAACAATCCTAGCCCTCATGGATGTCCAGAAGGCCTTCGACACCGTTTGGCACAATGGCCTCCGGTCCAAACTCCTCCACCTCCAACTGCCCCTCCCCGTCATCCGATGGATCTCCCACTTCCTCGACGGACGGACCGCTCAGGTTCGTTTCCGTGGCTCCCTATCCTCCCCCTTTACCCTGGAAGCCGGCGTCCCCCAAGGCTCCTCCATCTCTCCTCTTCTCTACCTCATCTACGTCCGTGACCTGCCCGCCCCCGTTCCACGCACCCCCACAGACACCTCGTGCGGTCTCGCTCAGTTCGCTGACGATACCGCATTCTGGGTGTCAGACAGACGACAGGACAACTTCATCCGCAAAATGACACAAACACTGACTGACTACCTCTCCTACTGCAACCTCTGGCGCATTTCCCTCAACACTTCCAAAACCCAACTCTGTTTTTTCAATTTCCATGCGCGTCGCTTCGCCCGCATCAACTCCGATCCCATCCTCCTCAACCGAGTCCGCCTTCCTCTGAAAAAATCCTGCACCTACCTCGGGGTCACACTCGACTCCAAACTCTCCTTTCTCCCCCACCTCCGCCAAACCAAAAAACGAGCCACAGCCCGCCTCAAAGCCATGAGAATCCTGAACAACCGCCACCGTCCCTGCTCCCAAACGACCCTCTCCCGGATTTACACCTCCGTCGTCCGTCCCGTGCTCACCTTCGCCCATCCTCTCCTGCTCTCCGCCCCAGATCACTTCATTTCCAGCTTTGAAGCCACCGAAAGGCGTGCCCTTCGGCTGGCAGCCCATCTCCCTCCCTGGACCCGAAACCAAACTGCCTACGACGCCCACACTGTTCCTCCCCTCCGAGACTTCCTCACCCACCTCAACTCCAAATACCTCCAAATACCGAGCCCGCTCCTCAGACATCCTGCAGCCTTTCTTTCAACCCTACTTCACCAACCGACCTAGCCTGACGCTTCACCACCTTGTAGCCCTCGACAACCCACCCCCACCCCAACCACCCCAACTGCCCCAACCCCCACCATAACCCTCCAGACCAACACCACAGGAGTACGGTACAGGCCGTAGGCCTGCGACCGTACCAAAACTTTTTGGAAGCGACCCTGCCCTAAACAACCCACCCGCCATCACCCACCTTTGAAAGTCGCCACTCACCGACTAACACCACATCACTGCACCTCACACAAAACCACACACGACTCCCGAACCTCGCCACCAGCGTAGCAGCAGGCATTCGTATGTAACTTAATCTCGTATTAAACTGCAAAGTCCTGCTGCAACGCCCCATCCACACTCTCAACGAACCACCCGTCATCACCAGACAAAACACCCCACAGTGAAACTTGACCACAACTCACCACTGCCCAACCCACACTAACCCCACCGAAATCCACACCCAACCATCACCAACCAACCAACCACCAGCACAGCTGCAGGCATTCGTATTGAACTATTCTCGTATTGAACTACAAAGGCCTGCAGCGGTGCGCTACCCTAACCCACCTGTCCAAGGCTGAAGAGGGAACAATCCCTATAACAGCCTCAGTGTGCCGACCCGGCCACTGGAACCTCACGATCACGTCACGTCACGGGCGCCGGCTATTGAATTCTCCGTCAACGCAACGATGGCAGACTCGGCAACTAGCGCACCGGCCCCGGCCACCACGACACCCAAGAAATCCAAGGCGGCGGCGAGCAAGAAACCCCGCGTCAAGCCGGCCCACCCGCCGACCAGCGACATGGTCAACGCGGCGATCAAGAACCTGAAGGAGCGCGGCGGCTCTTCCCTGCAGGCGATCAAGAAGTACATCGCGGCCAACTACAAGGTGGACGCCGAGAAATTGGCTCCGTTCATCCGCAAGTACCTCAAGTCCGCCGTCGCGGCCGGCACCCTGACCCAGCCGAAAGGCAAGGGAGCGTCGGGATCGTTCAAGCTGTCCGTGAAGGGCGAAGGCAAGACGACCACCGCCGGCAAGAAGGCCGCCAAGAAGCCGGCCGCAGCCAAGCCCAAAGGGGAGAAGAAACCCAAGGCGACGGTGAAGAAGGCAGCAAAGAAACCGGCGGCGGCCAAACCGAAAGCCGCCAAGCCCGCTTCCAAATCGCCGAAAGCGAAGAAGGTGTCCAAGCCGCCGACCAAGAAGCCCAAGTCCCCGAAACCGAAGAAGGCCGCGGTGAAGAAGCCCAAGACCCCCAAGAAAGCGGCGGCCAAGAAGAAGTAAACACCTCGCACCCCCGCCCTAGCGCTCGCTAGTGAAAAAAACGGCCTTTGTAAAGGCCACCATTTATCTCAATCGTATTTAACTCACGCTTTGGCTATCAACACAAATAAATCAAATTTATTTCGTTATTAATCATTACACAAGAAATATTGCACAGCTTCCGAAATTAGTCACCACATAAGCCACTATGGCTTGTGCGTGGGTGACGAGTTCCTTATAAGATATAAGTGCACTCTGAAAATTACGTTTGAAAGAAATTACATTAAATATGAATAATTATTACTAAGTTTCAAATATTAAGAACAACGAGGTACATTTACATACAGACGTTATTTTTGTATTAAGAAGGAATATAATAAAAAATAATAGAAACAATTAATCGTTAAATGACAAAGTCCAAAATGACCACTCCTCACAGTGACCGTATAGACAAAAATAAATAAAAAATAAAATAAATAAACTTGTCCAATATTATTCATCAGTCTATATATATATAAAGAGGTTTGATATTAAACCACAACAAACATTTCGACATGTAATGCAAATTAGTGGAGTGTAATTTTGAATAGCGATTAAAATATAACACAGAGGATGAAGATTGCAGCAGGGCTGTGTATTAAAATAAAATACCCCCGTTGCAGCAGACCTGCATATTCAACGAATTTCAAATGCAAAATAACATTGTTGAAGCCAACATAACGAGATTTGGCATGTTCCATAGGAAATGAGTATGCAGGTTTGCTGCAAAAAAAAAAAATGTCGGGGATTTTAGACTAATAAAAATTATATGTCATCCAGATGAAAACAAAAACCAAGTTTTATCAGGATATTATGTTGGAAAATGAGCAAGATATAGAATTCTAGTCATTTCCCGTGTGGTTAACATTGTGAGAACGTACTGTGTTTACCACTTTCAATATTTCGTTAACCAATGGACATAGGGCAGTGATTCAAAATACAAAATTGTTTGTTTTCCTATTTGTTTATATATATAATTTTTTTTTCAGCCGAATTCAATTGGTTTTAAGGAACTATTCAGAGCGATTACCACTTTACACACCTGTAGAAAATATCATTAATTTTTCTTTCTTTTGCTACCACTAGGGGCCCCAAAAGGAAAAGTTATAGAGGTGTTATGCTTAGGTCTTACCATAAGACCTACGGTAATAGGTAGTTAAATTGGCTGAAATGTACATTTAAATAAAATGAAACGAATGAAAGTTAGAAAAGCCCGAGTAAATGATTTATGTATTTGAGGGAAAATAAAAAAAAAGTATAATCACGGTGATAGTTGTAATATGCGTGTTGTACTAAGATATAGAATGTCAGCGGTGGATAATAACGTGCGCGGACGGCGAACGGCGTCAACAAGGTGCAAGTGTGAGTTGAATACGAGTGAAAATATTGGTGGCCTTTAGAAAGGCCGTTTTTTGAGGCGCGTAGACGCCGAGCGGTGCACAGCTTAGGCGCGTTCTCCGCGGATCCGGCGGGCCAGCTGGATGTCCTTGGGCATGATGGTGACTCGCTTGGCGTGGATGGCGCACAAGTTGGTGTCTTCGAACAGTCCGACGAGGTAGGCCTCGCTCGCCTCCTGCAGTGCCATGACGGCGGAGCTCTGGAAACGCAGGTCGGTCTTGAAGTCCTGGGCGATCTCGCGGACGAGTCGCTGGAAGGGCAGCTTGCGGATCAGAAGCTCGGTGGACTTCTGGTAACGACGGATCTCTCGCAGGGCGACCGTGCCGGGCCTGTAACGGTGGGGCTTCTTCACTCCTCCGGTCGCCGGTGCGCTCTTCCTGGCGGCTTTGGTCGCTAGCTGCTTCCTCGGGGCCTTGCCACCGGTGGACTTGCGGGCTGTCTGCTTTGTACGGGCCATGTCGCAGTTGTAGACGGGCTGAGTCGATATGATGACCCGCCGGGGCCGGTGGGTAGTTTTCTGCGCTCGCCTCGCGCTCCTATTGGCCGGCGCGTCTCGGCCAATGGGAGCGAGGCCCGAATTGACAAAACACCGAGAACCCATCGGCGGTGTATCATATCGACTCCGATCCCATCCTTCTCAACCGAGTCCGCATTCCTCTGAAAAAATCCTGCACCTACCTCGGGGTCACACTCGACTCCAAACTCTCCTTCCTCCCACACCTCCGTCAAACCAAAAAACGAGCCACATCCCGCCTCAAAGCCATGAGGATCCTCAACAACCGCCACCGTCCCTGCTCCCAAACGACCCTATCCCGGATTTACACCTCCGTCATCCGTCCCGTGCTCACCTTCGCCCATCCTCTCCTGCTCTCCGCCCCAGATCACTTCATTTCCAACTTTGAAGCCACCGAAAGGCGTGCCCTTCGGCTGGCAGCACATCTCCCTCCCTGGACCCGAAACCAAACTGCCTACGACGCCCACACTGTTCCTCCCCTCCGAGACTTCCTCACCCAACTCAACTCCAAATACCTAGTTCGAGCCCGCTCCTCAGACATCCTGCAGCCTTTCTTTCAACCCTACTTCACCAACCGACCTAGCCTGACGCTTCACCACCTTGTAGCCCTCGACAACCCACCCCCACCCCAACCACCCCAACTGCCCCAACCCCCACCATAACCCTCCAGACCAACACCACAGGAGTACGGTACAGGCCGTAGGCCTGCGACCGTACCAAAACTTTTTGGAAGCGACCCTGCCCTAACCAACCCACCCGCCATCACCCACCTTTGAAAGTCGCCACTCACCGACTAACTCCACATCACTGCACCACACACAAAACCACACACGACTCCCGAACCTCGCCACCAGCGTAGCAGCAGGCATTCGTATGTAACTTAATCTCGTATTAAACTACAAAGTCCTGCTGCAACGCCCCCTCCTCACTCACACCCAACCACCCGACATCACCAGACCAAACGCCCCACAGTGACACTCGACCACAACGCACCACTGCCCAACCCACACTAACCCCACCGAAATCCACACCCAACCACCACCAACCAACCACCAGCACAGCTGCAGGCATTCGTATTGAACTAATCTCGTATTGAACTACAAAGTCCTGCAGCTGTGCGCTACCCTAACCCACCTGTCCAAGGCTGAAGAGGGAACAATCCCTATAACAGCCTCAGTGTGCCGACCCGGCCACTGGAACCTCACGATCACGTCACGTCGTATCATATCGCCACAGCACAGCTCATCGAGATGACCGGACGCGGCAAAGGAGGCAAGGGGCTCGGAAAGGGAGGAGCGAAGCGTCACCGCAAGGTGCTGAGAGACAACATCCAGGGCATCACCAAGCCGGCCATCCGTCGTCTCGCCCGGCGCGGCGGCGTGAAGCGTATCTCCGGTCTGATCTACGAGGAGACCCGCGGCGTGCTCAAGGTATTCCTGGAGAACGTCATCAGGGACGCCGTCACATACACCGAGCACGCCAAGAGGAAGACGGTCACCGCCATGGACGTCGTATACGCGCTGAAACGCCAGGGCCGCACTCTCTACGGATTCGGCGGTTAAGCTGTCGACAGTCGCCCCAGAGCGCCACGACGCTCGCCTCAAAAAACGGCCTTTCTAAAGGCCACCAGTCAATTCAATCGTATTCATCTCGCTTGTCCTGACGACGTATTTCGCTGTCAGACAATATATCTTAACCCTAGTTGGACGATGCGTCCAAGTCCGTACCGTTAGAGATTCACGTTGAAACACGATATTGAAAATAGCGTTTATTCACTTTGAACCAAATATTATGTGAAACTGGGAAGATCAACAAAAGGAAATAATTTATTTCATTTATTTATCTATATAAACCTATCGCAGTTGTTGGAAAACAAATTGTTTTTCACTTGAAAAAGCAATCCTCGCTTTTAATCTTTTTTCTTATTTCGTAAATGAAACAATGACAGATAAAAGTGGATGAAATTGAAAAATCAATATTATTTTTATTGCCGGTTGAAATTAAATAGCGCGCATTCAACGTCTCCTGCAGTCCGGACTGCCCGATTTCCCGTCAACCGTCGGCGTCGCGGCCGCTGTTCGTTTTTCGCCGATTATTGCATAGCGACTATTTTAATCTACCATATTTCTCAAACGTAAGTTTTGACGGTATCCTGAGTGGTATAATACTAACGTTCTGGTCCTATTCCATCACCCTATGTATCCGTCATGTTGCCACACTTCCGTTTTTCTTTTGTATTTCATGTCAAAATTAGACGGATCGCTGTGTGAACATAGCATAGCGACTAATTTAATCAACCATATTTCTCAAACGTAAGTTTAGACGGTATTTTGAATATTATAATACTAAAGTTCTGGTACTATTCTATCACCTTATGTATACGTCATGTTGCCACACTCCCGTTTTTCTTTTATATTCGATATCATAAACTCAGACGGATTGCTAAGTGAACATTGCATAGCCATAACTTCTGAACCGTAAGTCTTACAGAAACGCGGATGGTGTTATTTTGCTTGTCTCGCTAAGCACTATAAGCCATAAAAATTTTATCGAAATCGTACTAGCCGTTTAAAAAAAATTTGAATTTTTTAAATTTTTTGTTTTTTAAAAATATTTTTAAGTGCGGCCTTAGTTGACCTGGACTTTATGCCACGATTTGTCTTGCTAAGCACTATAAGCCATAAAAATTTGATCGAGATCGTACGAGCCATTAAAAAAGAATTGAATATTTTTATGCTGATCGTTTTTCGCCGATTACTCGTAAACGGCTCGATTTAGAGGTAAACACGCGGTTAGACGAAACGTAGGGTCGGTCGCGTAGAGCCGAATGACGCGATCGTCACGCGGGTACGGTGTCCGTGAAGGCTTTTATGGGCGTTATAAGGAATTGAAATAAAACGGCGAATACCTCGGCGACGCGGCGAAATACCGGCTCGCCGACGGCGCCGGCGTTTACAGGAGGAGTAGACGAAGAAAACGAGACGTCAACGGTTCGGATATCTCTAACGGTTCGCGAGATACGGTCGTTTTTAGTGTCGGCGGTGAGGGGGCTGTCGGCGTTTCGGCGTATCCCTTTGATCGAGATAGAAATATATAGGTGGACGTGACGTGACGTGATCGTGAGGTTCCAGTGGCCGGGTCGGCACACTGAGGCTGTTATAGGGATTTTTCCCTCTTCAGCCTTGGACAGGTGGGTTAGGGTAGCGCACAGCTGCAGGACTTAGTAGTTCAATACGAGAATAGTTCAATACGAATGCCTGCAGCTGTGCTGTTGGTTGGTTGGTGATGGTTGGGTGTGGATTTCGGTGGGGTTAGTGTGGGTTGGGCAGTGGTGAGTTGTGGTCGAGTTTCACTGTGAGTCGTTTTGTCTGGTGATGACGGGTGGTTCGTTGAGAGTGTGGATGGGGCGTTGCAGCAGGACTTTGCAGTTTAATACGAGATTAAGTTACATACGAATGCCTGCTGCTACGCTGGTGGTGTGTTTCGGAAGTTTTGTGTGGTTCTTGAGTGAGGTGCAGTGATGTGGTGTTGGTCGGGGAGTGGCGTCTTTCAAGGTGGGTGATGGTGGGTGGGTTGGTTAGGGTAGGGTCGCTTCCAAAAAATTTTGGTACGGTCGCAGGCCTGCGGCCTGTACCGTACTCCGGTGGTTTTGGTCTGGAGGGTTATGGTAAGGGTTGGGGCAGTTGGGGTGGTTGGGGTGGGGGTGGGTTGTCGAGGGCTACAAGGTGGTGAAGCGTCAGGCTAGGTCGGTTGGTGAAGTAGGGTTGAAAGAAAGGCTGCAGGATGTCTGAGGAGCGGGCTCGGTCTAGGTATTTGGAGTTGAGTTGGGTGAGGAAGTCTCGGAGGGGAGGAACAGTGTGGGCGTCGTAGGCAGTTTGGTTTCGGGTCCAGGGAGGGAGATGTGCTGCCAGCCGAAGGGCACGCCTTTCGGTGGCTTCAAAGTTGGAAATGAAGTGATCTGGGGCGGAGAGCAGGAGAGGATGGGCGAAGGTGAGCACGGGACGGATGACGGAGGTGTAAATCCGGGATAGGGTCGTTTGGGAGCAGGGACGGTGGCGGTTGTTGAGGATCCTCATGGCTTTGAGGCGGGATGTGGCTCGTTTTTTGGTTTGACGGAGGTGTGGGAGGAAGGAGAGTTTGGAGTCGAGTGTGACCCCGAGGTAGGTGCAGGATTTTTTCAGAGGAATGCGGACTCGGTTGAGAAGGATGGGATCGGAGTTGATGCGGGCGAAGCGACGCGCATGGAAGTTGAAGAAGCAGAGCTGGGTTTTGGAAGTGTTGAGGGAAATGCGCCAGTGGTTGCAGTAGGAAAGGTAGTCGGTCAGTGTTTGTGTCATTTTGCGGATGAGGTTGTCCTGTCGTCTGTCTGACACCCAGAATGCGGTATCGTCAGCGAACTGAGCGAGACCGCACGAGGTGTCTGTGGGAGTGCGTGGAACGGGGGCGGGCAGGTCACGGACGTAGATGAGGTAGAGAAGAGGAGAGATGGCGGAGCCTTGGGGGACGCCGGCTTCCAGGGTGAAGGGGGAGGATAGGGAGCCACGGAAACGAACCTGAGCGGTCCGTCCGTCGAGGAAGTGGGAGATCCATCGGATGACGGGGAGGGGCAGTTGGAGGTGGAGGAGTTTGGACCGGAGGCCATTGTGCCAAACGGTGTCGAAGGCCTTCTGGACATCCATGAGGGCTAGGATTGTTGGGCGGTGGAGGGAGTTGTTTGTTTGGAGGCATGTGACGACCCGCAGAAGCTGGTCGTACATGTTGACTCCGGGACGAAAGCCGGCTTGGGTGAGTGGAAGGAGATTGAGAGAGTTGAGGTGGGTGTGGAGCCTTGAGGTCAGGACTTTTTCGAAGAGCTTTGAAAGGGTGGAGGTGAGACTGATTGGGCGATAGTTGCTTGGGTTTCGGGGATCCTTGTGGGGCTTGGCGAAGAGGATGACATGGGCGTGTTTCCAGGAGGGGGGAGAGTAGCCGAGAAGGAGGATTGAGGTGAAGAGTGTTGTCAGAAGACGGATGAGAATTGGTGGAGATTGTTTGATGAGGAGGTTGGAGATTCCATCGGGGCCGGGGGCGGTGTTGCGGAGGTGGCGTCGTTTCCGATCCACCTCCTGGAAGGTGATAGGACTCAGGAGGTCGTGGTCGGGAAGATCGTCGGGGATGGTGTCTGGGGGGTGGAAGGTGTCGTGTTGTCGAGTGACCAGTGCGTTGGTGAGAGTGAAGTGGTTGTCGTCAAAGTCAGGGTGCATGGGGACAGAGTGAATGGTGGAGAGGGAGTCACGGAAGGCCTCAGCGATGCCTTGGCTGTCCGAGACGACCGCGTCATTGACCAGGAGGGATCCGGAGGGAGTAAATGAGAGGAACGTGGTCGGAGCCTATGTCGTGGCCGGAGAGGACTTTTATGATTTTCCGGGATAGTTCGGGGGATGTGATGAGTTTGTCGGGGGATGTAGGGAGTTGGCCTTCGTGGTTCGGGTACCGTGTGGGAGGGGTCATGTGGTGGTGGAGTCGAGCGTCCAGGAGAAATTGGAAAAGGAGGCGGCCCGGGGGCGTAGTGGTACGATCCCCCAGGGCCTGGTGGTGACAGTTCAGGTCTGCCGCTATTACCAGTCGTGGGTGGGTAGCGGCAACCTGTTCCATCAGGTCGATGAGGTCGGGATCGAGAGGGTTGGCGTGGAGGGTAAGAAGAGTGAAGGGGGGTTGCCTAGGTAGGCGAACAGATGCCATGAGGGCGGAAGCCGGGTTACCAGGGAGAGGGAGGTGACGGACGTCGAGTTCGGATCGGAAAGCGATGGCAAGGCCACCGGACCGGGGAAGGTTGTCACGGCGGAGGAGGGAAAAGCCGGGGAGGGAAGCTCGGGTGGTGGGGGACAGTTTGGTTTCGTTGAGGGTTAGGATGTCCAGGTGGTAGTCTGTGATGAGGTCGATGAGGGCGGAACGCCTGGTTCGGAAGGAGTTGAGGTTGATGTGGCAGAGGCGGAGACAGGAGCGGGTTTTAGTGACGACCGGCATTGGAAGGACGTTTGGAGGCGGTGTGGATGACGCTCAGCCCATTGCCAGCCTCGTGCAAAATGGTGCGGGTCTCAAACAAACGTTTGGTGACGCCGTTGACCGTATCACGAACTCGCTGCTGACCTTGGGCGGGAGCGGAGGCGAGGAGGAGCGACAGCAGGGCGTCAAAGGTCCTTTTGAAGCCGTCGCTCAGGGTGGTTAGGAGTTGATCGAGGAATGAGTTGAGGGCTTCGAGGGTGACGAAGTTGGTGGGGGGCTGTGGTTGGTCGGAGGTTTCGGGGCAGGGGACGGCAGTTGAAGGGCCTGTGGAGGGCGTCGGGTTTGTGGAGGGTTGTTGTTCGTGTTGGGATGTGGCATCGGGGTCTGGGTCGGAAGTGGTTGTGGGGGCCAGAAGGTTGTCAGGTTTGAGGGCCGGGAAGTCGGAGAGACGAAGGTCCCACGGGTTCGATTTCGGGGGGTTGGGAGGAGGAATGATCTTGACAGGGCGGGTCGCATGGGGGTCATTTTGGTCTTTTGGGTACTTGGGGCAGGATCGCTGGCCTGTGTAGTGCCCGTACCTATTACAGGTAGCGCAGTATGACCGGGTCAGATCATGGCCCTCATGGTCACACCGTCCGCTAGAAGGCGGAGCGGACAGTCCACAGACGCGGCAGCGGGAATTGGGGCTTTGGCAGGTGGAGTCGTCATGCCCATAGTCATGGCATCGTCCGCATGGTCTGATCAGGACGTTCCGCGGGGCCTCAACCTTATAGGGACGCCCATGAACCGAGAGGCCGTCGCGAAGTAGTGCCTCACAACAAGACCGGCAAGACATGAAGAGTCTTACCAGCCCCGTCGATTGGCCGTCCCGCGCGACGATCCTCTGGGCACGGGCGAACCTACCAGAACAAGGACAGGAAGGCGGGTGGCTCAAAGCCTCCAAAAACTCATTGTCCTCGATCTCGGAGGCGACCCCACGGACCACAACATGGACAAGCGGGGAGCGGGGGGGTTGTTGTCTCGAGGAGGGAGTTTTGGTCGGTTTGCGTGGGGGTGGGGCGGGAACGTATTTGGATTGAGGGCCGAAAGTGGATGGGGGGATTGCAGTCTGGAAGGCTGTGGCGTCGTCTGAGGATTGGAAAACAAGGAGGGTGGTTTGGTTTTTGTGCGAAAAGTGGTTTGTGGGGATTGGAAACTTGAGATGGTTGAGGTTCATGAGTCGGGCGATGTGGAACGGGTTGTTGGCTCCGGCGATGTGGTTGGTGATGTGGATGCGGTTTGAGGGGCCAGGGGCTGGGGTGGGAGGGATGGTGTGAGAGTGGGTGGGGGACGAAGGTGATGTCTGTTGTTCGGGTAGAGTGGGAGTGTCAGGCTGTTGGGTGGTTTGCGGCGGGAGTAGCGACGGTGGTGGGCGGGTCGGGGAGTGAGTGTCGGTGTGCTGGTGGTCGGGGTCGGCCGGGGACGGCGAGCGGGAGTTTGAGGGTGAGGAGCTTGGAGACGGGCTGCGGTGTGGTCTGTTGGGTTTGGAGTTTGGACCGTGGTTGAACGTAGGGTGGAAAGTGTTTGTTGTCCGGCGTGAGTCAGTGCGGTGGGCGTGGGGTTTGTTTGGGGCAGCGGGTGTTTTCGGGTCAAGTGGTTTGGCGCGTGGGCGCAGGTTGGGCGGTGAGAAGTGGACGGAGGGACTGACGTTGACTAGCCGGGACTTTGGGCGCAAGTGTTGCTGTTCAATACGAGTGCCCGGCTTGGTCTCGGTCGAGGGAAACCTGTCCTTAAGCCTAGAGGGGTCCCTAGCCGCAGGATGCTTACCCGAACCTCCGGATCCCAGCGAAGACATCACGGCAGGCGGGGGGAAGGTGGCGGGCGGGAGGGGCGTGGGGGTGGAGCAAAGGGCAGGAGGGTTCAGACTTAAACCAGCCAGGACTTTTGGCACAAGCTATTAAGTTATACGAGTGCCCAGCGTGGTGTCGGTCCGACGGGGGGTGGGGGGGAGTGGCTCGCACACAACCGAGGGACTCGGGGGCAATGAACCCGCGAGCACAATGGCGTGGGTTCGCCGGAGGGGGCGGGAGTGACTAACACACGACCGAGCGACTCGGGGCAATGAACCCGCGTGTACACTGGCGTGGGCTCGCCTGTGGGAGTGGTTAGCACACAGCCAAGCGACCCGGGGCAATAAACCCGCGTGAAGCCGGTGTGGGTTCACCGGAGGGGGAGGGAGTGGCTACTCAATCACAGCCTAGCGACCCGGGGCAATGAACCCGCGTGTACGCCGGTGTGTGTTCACCGGAAGGTTGGGGGGGTGGCTACTCAGTCACAGCCTAGCGACCCGGGGCAATGAAGCCCCGCGAAAACGCCGGTGTGTGTTCACCGATAGGAGGAGGGAGTGGCTACTCAGTCACAGCCTAGCGACCCGGGGCAATGAAGCCCCGCGTGAACGCTGGTGTGTGTTCACCGATAGGGGGAGGGAGTGGCTACTCAGTCACAGCCTAGCGACCCGGGGCAATGAAGCCCCGCGTAAACGCCGGTGTGTGTTCACCGAAAGGAGGAGGGAGTGGCTACTCAGTCACAGCCTAGCGACCCGGGGCAATAAACCCGCGTGAACACTGGTGTGGGTTCACCGAAAGGAGGAAGGAGTGGGTGGCTACTCAATCACAGCCGAGCGTCCCGGGGCAATAAACCCGCGTGAGCACTGGTGTGGGTTCACCGGTAGGGGATGGGTAGGGTCGAAGATCTAGAAGGTCTAGTAGTCTAGGCGTGGAGACTGCGGCGACTGGAGTCGGGCAGAGTCGTGGGTCGATACAGCTGGGCAGGTGCACTCTGGAACGTAGAGGGCGCTCTCTGGAATGCAGGTGGTCCGCTCAGCTCGGAGGTCCGATGTGGAATGTGAGTCCGATGTGGAATGTGATAGGTGGACCGCGGTACAGCCGGTATATATAGTGGCCGTCTTCTGTACGGTACCGCGTCAGGGGACGTCTTCGACAGTCGTTTGACCGAGGCTCTCGGCAGATTTTCGGGCATCGCGGACCGCGGGCGGCCCGGTGACCGATCCCGCAGAATCTTGGCCGATTTTCGGGCATCGCTGACCGCGGGCGGCCCGGTGACCGATCCCCCAGAATCTTGGCCGATTTTCGGGCATCGCGGACTCCGGTCGGCCGTTGATGCCCTGCCACTAGCCGGCCTTGTGTTTAACGTGTCGAGTCCGTTTGTGGTAGAACTTTTGCGTCGATAACTCGGTGAAATAGTGTGTTTTTTCTCAACAGCCTGTATAGCAGCTGTTGGTCGGTTGACTCGGTACTGCAGATACAGTTCAGGTCTGATATCCTCATGTTTTATAAAAGTAATAGCATATTTGGAAATAATACAATCGTAAGCTCCCGATAGAAAATAAATGCAAGAGGCCGATTAATTTAAAAAGTGAAAACTCTTTGAGTCGGTCGTAGTCATATTATATTTATGGATGACCGCTGGTATAGTAGGCCTACAGTTGTATGATGACTTAAAAAGATATTTAAACTCTTATAATCATCTCCAAAATTAAAATAAATTTTCTTCCTTTTTTTAGCAATACAATTTACGATTGCGTCGCAATAAAGGTGCAAATCAAACATAATACTTTGTACAATTGTTTTTAAAATTTCAAACTTTTCTCAATATTTAAAACACAAATTTCGGTAGATACTCATTTCAAAACCAAGTCATGTACATATAAACGAATAAATGTTAATTTCACTATACAAACCGATCTATGTAATTCGGACATAAATCAATTCCTAATGTAACGCAGGCACGTGTTGTCGATCCTTTAATACCTTGTATTCCATTCTGTTTAATTTCATATTTAAAAAATATTTTTCCCGTCTGGTACGTGAGAAACGTTTTCCAACAATTAAATCGAGTAAAAAGTCTCAAGTCTTATAACGTACTCGCTTATACGCAATCGACTCTTTTCACCACGTGTTGCGACGAACAACGCTGTGCGCGACAGTTGGAATCGGTTTTCACCACAAAGTTACAATACATTTGAGCTGTAAGAAAAATACGAATTCATTGTTCCGGACGAAATTGAGTTGATACAGTGAAAACATAAGATATTACACTGGAATAAATACACCAAGGCGTACTAGCGTCTGGTGTTTGGACAGCGTCTACAGTTGTGTCTAAGGGGTGGTGAATAATGGCGATTGGCGGCGGTACGGTAGACACGCTCGTCCCGGAGTGGATATTTTCGATTAAATCAATGTTTACGCTACCGGTATTAACGGTTTATATGCCGAAAAAACGTGCCAAATTCAAATTATAAACATTTTTAGAGGTGCAAACCGTGTCCGACGAAGGTGTAACCGCGATACGGAGCGGTATAAACGTGCTAAACGCCCACAGCGCGGCAATTGTTACCGTTTAGATGGATAGAACGATTAGTAGTGCGTCTATAATAACACGCGTGATGGCAAAAGGAGCGCTATTTAGTTTTTAATAAGCGTTTAAATAATTTTGAAACTACCAAAAACACCGTTGACAACCGACAAACCGATCGCGCGCCGTGGCGTATTCTGTACGGTACGCAGTCAGGGGACGCCGGAGACATTCGAACCGGGCGCCGGCTATTGAATTCTCCGTCAACGCAACGATGGCAGACTCGGCAACTAGCGCACCGGCCCCGGCCACCACGACACCCAAGAAATCCAAGGCGGCGGCGAGCAAGAAACCCCGCGTCAAGCCGGCCCACCCGCCGACCAGCGACATGGTCAACGCGGCGATCAAGAACCTGAAGGAGCGCGGCGGCTCTTCCCTGCAGGCGATCAAGAAGTACATCGCGGCCAACTACAAGGTGGACGCCGAGAAATTGGCTCCGTTCATCCGCAAGTACCTCAAGTCCGCCGTCGCGGCCGGCACCCTGACCCAGCCGAAAGGCAAGGGAGCGTCGGGATCGTTCAAGCTGTCCGTGAAGGGCGAAGGCAAGACGACCACCGCCGGCAAGAAGGCCGCCAAGAAGCCGGCCGCAGCCAAGCCCAAAGGGGAGAAGAAACCCAAGGCGACGGTGAAGAAGGCAGCAAAGAAACCGGCGGCGGCCAAACCGAAAGCCGCCAAGCCCGCTTCCAAATCGCCGAAAGCGAAGAAGGTGTCCAAGCCGCCGACCAAGAAGCCCAAGTCCCCGAAACCGAAGAAGGCCGCGGTGAAGAAGCCCAAGACCCCCAAGAAAGCGGCGGCCAAGAAGAAGTAAACACCTCGCACCCCCGCCCTAGCGCTCGCTAGTGAAAAAAACGGCCTTTGTAAAGGCCACCATTTATCTCAATCGTATTTAACTCACGCTTTGGCTATCAACACAAATAAATCAAATTTATTTCGTTATTAATCATTACACAAGAAATATTGCACAGCTTCCGAAATTAGTCACCACATAAGCCACTATGGCTTGTGCGTGGGTGACGAGTTCCTTATAAGATATAAGTGCACTCTGAAAATTACGTTTGAAAGAAATTACATTAAATATGAATAATTATTACTAAGTTTCAAATATTAAGAACAACGAGGTACATTTACATACAGACGTTATTTTTGTATTAAGAAGGAATATAATAAAAAATAGTAGAAACAATTAATCGTTAAATGACAAAGTCCAAAATGACCACTCCTCACAGTGACCGTATAGACAAAAATAAATAAAAAATAAAATAAATAAACTTGTCCAATATTATTCATCAGTCTATATATATATAAAGAGGTTTGATATTAAACCACAACAAACATTTCGACATGTAATGCAAATTAGTGGAAATTAGTAATTTTGAATAGCGATTAAAATATAACACAGAGGATGAAGATTGCAGCAGGGCTGTGTATTAAAATAAAATACCCCCGTTGCAGCAGACCTGCATATTCAACGAATTTCAAATGCAAAATAACATTGTTGAAGCCAACATAACGAGATTTGGCATGTTCCATAGGAAATGAGTATGCAGGTTTGCTGCAAAAAAAAAAAATTCAATTGGTTTTAAGGAACTATTCAGAGCGATTACCACTTTACACACCTGTAGAAAATATCATTAATTTTTCTTTCTTTTGCTACCACTAGGGGCCCCAAAAGGAAAAGTTATAGAGGTGTTATGCTTAGGTCTTACCATAAGACCTACGGTAATAGGTAGTTAAATTGGCTGAAATGTACATTTAAATAAAATGAAACGAATGAAAGTTAGAAAAGCCCGAGTAAATGATTTATGTATTTGAGGGAAAATAAAAAAAAAGTATAATCACGGTGATAGTTGTAATATGCGTGTTGTACTAAGATATAGAATGTCAGCGGTGGATAATAACGTGCGCGGACGGCGAACGGCGTCAACAAGGTGCAAGTGTGAGTTGAATACGAGTGAAAATATTGGTGGCCTTTAGAAAGGCCGTTTTTTGAGGCGCGTAGACGCCGAGCGGTGCACAGCTTAGGCGCGTTCTCCGCGGATCCGGCGGGCCAGCTGGATGTCCTTGGGCATGATGGTGACTCGCTTGGCGTGGATGGCGCACAAGTTGGTGTCTTCGAACAGTCCGACGAGGTAGGCCTCGCTCGCCTCCTGCAGTGCCATGACGGCGGAGCTCTGGAAACGCAGGTCGGTCTTGAAGTCCTGGGCGATCTCGCGGACGAGTCGCTGGAAGGGCAGCTTGCGGATCAGAAGCTCGGTGGACTTCTGGTAACGACGGATCTCTCGCAGGGCGACCGTGCCGGGCCTGTAACGGTGGGGCTTCTTCACTCCTCCGGTCGCCGGTGCGCTCTTCCTGGCGGCTTTGGTCGCTAGCTGCTTCCTCGGGGCCTTGCCACCGGTGGACTTGCGGGCTGTCTGCTTTGTACGGGCCATGTCGCAGTTGTAGACGGGCTGAGTCGATATGATGACCCGCCGGGGCCGGTGGGTAGTTTTCTGCGCTCGCCTCGCGCTCCTATTGGCCGGCGCGTCTCGGCCAATGGGAGCGAGGCCCGAATTGACAAAACACCGAGAACCCATCGGCGGTGTATCATATCGACTCCGATCCCATCCTTCTCAACCGAGTCCGCATTCCTCTGAAAAAATCCTGCACCTACCTCGGGGTCACACTCGACTCCAAACTCTCCTTCCTCCCACACCTCCGTCAAACCAAAAAACGAGCCACATCCCGCCTCAAAGCCATGAGGATCCTCAACAACCGCCACCGTCCCTGCTCCCAAACGACCCTATCCCGGATTTACACCTCCGTCATCCGTCCCGTGCTCTGGTACCCTTTCTAGAAAATATACGAAATTTTCTAGAAAATATAGAAGGTTTTCTAGAAAACTTGGTACCTTTTCTAGAAAATATAGTAAGTTTTCTAGAAAACTTGGTACCTTTTCTAGAAAATATAGTAAGTTTTCTAGAAAACTTGGTACCTTTTCTAGAAAATATAGTAAGTTTTCTAGAAAACTTGGTACCTTTTCTAGAAAATATACGAAATTTTCTAGAAACTATAGTAAGTTTTCTAGAAAACTTGGTACCTTTTCTAGAAAATATAGTAAGTTTTCTAGAAAACTTGGTACCTTTTCTAGAAAATATAGTAAGTTTTCTAGAAAACTTGGTACCTTTTCTAGAAAATATACGAAATTTTCTAGAAACTATTGTAAGTTTTCTAGAAAACTTGGTACCTTTTCTAGAAACTATAGTAAGTTTTCTAGAAAACTTGGTATCTTTTCTAGATAATATAGTAAGTTTTCTAGAAAACTTGGTACCTTTTCTAGAAAATATACGAAATTTTCTAGAAACTATAGTAAGTTTTCTAGAAAACTTGGTACCTTTTCTAGAAAATATACGAAATTTTCTAGAAACTATTAAGTTTTCTAGAAAACTTGGTACCTTTTTTAGAAAATATACGAAATTTTCTAGAAACTATAGTAAGTTTTCTAGAAAACTTGGTACCTTTTCTAGAAAATATAGTAAGTTTTCTAGAAAACTTAGTACCTTTTCTAGAAAATATAGTAAGTTTTCTAGAAAACTTGGTACCTTTTCTAGAAAATATAGTAAGTTTTCTAGAAAACTTGGTACCTTTTCAGAAAATATACGAAATTTTCTAGAAACTATTGTAAGTTTTCTAGAAAACTTGGTACCTTTTCTAGAAACTATAGTAAGTTTTCTAGAAAACTTGGTATCTTTTCTAGATAATATAGTAAGTTTCTAGAAAACTTGGTACCTTTTCTAGAAAATATACGAAATTTTCTAGAAACTATAGTAAGTTTTCTAGAAAACTTGGTACCTTTTCTAGAAAATATACGAAATTTTCTAGAAACTATTAAGTTTTCTAGAAAACTTGGTACCTTTTTTAGAAAATATACGAAATTTTCTAGAAACTATAGTAAGTTTTCTAGAAAACTTGGTACCTTTTCTAGAAAATATAGTAAGTTTTCTAGAAAACTTAGTACCTTTTCTAGAAAATATAGTAAGTTTTCTAGAAAACTTGGTACCTTTTCTAGAAAATATAGTAAGTTTTCTAGAAAACTTGGTACCTTTTCAGAAAATATACGAAATTTTCTAGAAAATATAGTAAGTTTTCTAGAAAACTTGGTACCTTTTCTAGAAAATATAGTAAGTTTTCTAGAAAACTTGGTACATTTTCTAGAAAATATACGAAATTTTCTAGAAACTATGGTAGGTTTCTAAAAAAATTGGTACCTTTTCTAGAAAATATAGTAAGTTTTCTAGAAAACTTGGTACCTTTTCTAGAAAATATACGAAATTTTCTAGAAACTATAGTAAGTTTTCTAGAAAACTTGGTACCTTTTTTAAGAAAATATACGAAATTTTCTAGAAACTATAGTAAGTTTTCTAGAAAACTTGATACCTTTTCTAGAAAATATAGTATGTTTTCTAGAAAACTTGGTACCTTTTCTAGAAAATATAGTAAGTTTTCTAGAAAACTTGGTACCTTTTTTAGAAAATATAGTAAGTTTTCTAGAAAACTTGGTACCTTTTCTAGAAAATATAGTAAGTTTTCTAGAAAACTTGGTACCTTTTTTAGAAAATATAGTAAGTTTTTTAGAAAACTTGGTACCTTTTCTAGAAAATATAGTAAGTTTTCTAGAAATCTTGGTATCTTTTCTAGAAAATATACGAAATTTTCTAGAAACTATAGTATGTTTTCTAGAAAACTTGGTACCTTTTCTAGAAAATATAGTAAGTTTTCTAGAAAACTTGGTACCTTTTCTAGAAAATATAGTAAGTTTTCTAGAAGACATGGTACCTTTTCTAGAAAATATACGAAATTTTCTAGAAACTATAGTAAGTTTTCTAGAAAACTTGGTACCTTTTTCTGGAAAATATACGAAATTTTCTAGAAACTATAGTAAGTTTTCTAGAAAACTTGGTATCTTTTCTAGATAATATACTAAGTTTTCTAGAAAACTTGGTACCTTTTCTAGAAAATATACGAAATTTTCTAGAAACTATAGTAAGTTTTCTAGAAAACTTGGTACCTTTTCTAGAAAATATAGTAAGTTTTCGAGAAAACTTGGTACCTTTTCTAGAAAATATACGAAATTTTCTAGAAACTATAGTAAGTTTTCTAGAAAAATTGGTACCTTTTCTAGAAAATATAGTAAGTTTTCTAGAAAACTTGGTACCTTTTCTAGAAAATATACGAAATTTTCTAGAAACTATAGTAAGTTTTCTAAAAAAATTGGTACCTTTTCTAGAAAATATAGTAAGTTTTCTAGAAAACTTGGTACCTTTTCTAGAAAATATAGTAAGTTTTCTAGAAAACTTGGTACCGTTTCTAGAAAATATAGTAAGTTTTCTTGAAAACTTGGTACCTTTTCTAGAAAATATAGTAAGTTTTCTAGAAAACTTGGTACCTTTTCTAGAAATTATAGTAAGTTTTCTAGAAAACTTGGTACCTTTTCTAGAAAATATACGAAATTTTCTAGAAACTATAGTAAGTTTTCTAGAAAACTTGGTACCTTTTCTAGAAAATATAGTAAGTTTTCTAAAAAACTTGGTACCTTTTCTAGAAAATATACGAAATTTTCTAGATACTATAGTAAGATTTCTAGAAAACTTGGTACCTTTTCTAGAAAATATACGAAATTTTCTAGAAACTATAGTAAGTTTTCTAGAAAACTTGGTACCGTTTCTAGAAAATAATGTAAGTTTTCTAGAAAACTTGGTACCTTTTCTAAAAAATATACGAAATTTTCTAGAAACTATAGTAAGTTTTCTAGAAAACTTGGTACCTTTTCTAGAAAATATACGAAATTTTCTAGAAACTATAGTAAGTTTTCTAAAAAAATTGGTACCTTTCCTTGAAAATATAGTAAGTTTTCTAGAAAACTTGGTACCTTTTCTAGAAAATATAGTAAGTTTTCTAGAAAACTTGGTACCTTTTCTAGAAAATATACGAAATTTTCTAGAAACTATAGTAAGTTTTCTAGAAAACTTGGTACCTTTTCTAGAAAATATAGTAAGTTTTCTAGAAAACTTGGTACCTTTTTCTAGAAAATATACGAAATTTTCTAGAAACTATAGTAAGTTTTCTAGAAAACTTGGTACCTTTTCTAGAAAATATACGAAATTTTCTGGAAACTATAGTAAGTTTTCTAGAAAACTTGGTACCTTTTCTAGAAAATATATGAAATTTTCTAGAAAATATAGAAGGTTTTCTAGAAAACTTGGTACCTTTTCTAGAAAATATAGTAAGTTTTCTAGAAAACTTGGTACCTTTTCTAGAAAATATACGAAATTTTCTAGAAACTATAGTAAGTTTTCTAGAAAAATTGGTACCTTTTCTAGAAAATATAGTAAGTTTTCTAGAAAACTTGGTACCTTTTCTAGAAAATATAGTAAGTTTTCTAGAAAACTTGGTACCTTTTCTAGAAAATATACGAAATTTTCTAGAAACTATAGTAAGTTTTCTAGAAAACTTGGTACCTTTTCTAGAAAATATAGTAAGTTTTCTAGAAAACTTGGTACCTTTTCTAGAAAATATACGAAATTTTCTGGAAACTATAGTAAGTTTTCTAGAAAACTTGGTACCTTTTCTAGAAAATATATGAAATTTTCTAGAAAATATAGAAGGTTTTCTAGAAAACTTGGTACCTTTTCTAGAAAATATAGTAAGTTTTCTAGAAAACTTGGTACCTTTTCTAGAAAAATATACGAAATTTTCTAGAAACTATAGTAAGTTTTCTAGAAAAATTGGTACCTTTTCTAGAAAATATAGTAAGTTTTCTAGAAAACTTGGTACCTTTTCTAGAAAATATAGTAAGTTTTCTAGAAAACTTGGTACCTTTTCTAGAAAATATACGAAATTTTCTAGAAACTATAGTAAGTTTTCTAGAAAACTTGGTACCTTTTCTAGAAAATATAGTAAGTTTTCTAGAAAACTTGGTACCTTTTCTAGAAAATATAGTAAGTTTTCTAGAAAACTTGGTACCTTTTCTAGAAAATATACGAAATTTTCTATAAACTATAGTAAGTTTTCTAGAAAACTTGGTACCTTTTCTAGAAAATATACGAAATTTTCTAGAAAATATAGAAGGTTTTCTAGAAATCTTGGTACCTTTTCTAGAAAATATAGTAAGTTTTCTAGAAAACTTGGACCTTTTCTAGAAAATATACGAAATTTTCTAGAAACTATAGTAAGTTTTCTAGAAAACTTGGTACCTTTTCTAGAAAATATAGTAAGTTTTCTAGAAAACTTGGTACCTTTTCTAGAAAATATAGTAAGTTTTCTAGAAAACTTGGTACCTTTTCTAGAAAATATACGAAATTTTCTAGAAACTATTGTAAGTTTTCTAGAAAACTTGGTACCTTTTCTAGAAACTATAGTAAGTTTTCTAGAAAACTTGGTATCTTTTCTAGATAATATAGTAAGTTTTCTAGAAAACTTGGTACCTTTTCTAGAAAATATACGAAATTTTCTAGAAACTATAGTAAGTTTTCTAGAATACTTGGTACCTTTTTTTGAAAATATACGAAATTTTCTAGAAACTATTAAGTTTTCTAGAAAACTTGGTACCTTTTTTAGATAATATACGAAATTTTCTAGAAACTATAGTAAGTTTTCTAGAAAACTGGTACCTTTTCTAGAAAATATAGTAAGTTTTCTAGAAAACTTGGTACCTTTTCTAGAAAATATAGTAAGTTTTCTAGAAAACTTGGTACCTTTTCTAGAAAATATAGTAAGTTTTCTAGAAAACTTGGTACCTTTTCTAGAAAATATAGTAAGTTTTCTAGAAAACTTGGTACCTTTTCTAGAAAATATACGAAATTTTCTAGAAACCATGGTAAGTTTTCTAAAAAAATTGGTACCTTTTTTAGAAAATATAGTAAGTTTTCTAGAAAAACCTGGTACCTTTTCTAGAAAATATACGAAATTTTCTAGAAACCATAGTAAGTTTTCTAGAAAACTTGGTACCTATTCTAGAAAATATACGAAATTTTCTAGAAACTATAGTAAGTTTTCTAGAAAACGTGGTACCTTTTTAAAGAAAATATACGAAATTTTCTAGAAACTATAGTAAGTTTTCTAGAAAACTTGATACCTTTTCTAGAAAATATAGTATGTTTTCTAGAAAACTTGGTACCTTTTCTAGAAAATATAGTAAGTTTTCTAGAAAACTTGGTACCTTTTTTAGAAAATATAGTAAGTTTTCTAGAAAACTTGGTACCTTTTCTAGAAAATATACGAAATTTTCTAGAAAATATAGTAAGTTTTCTAGAAAACTTGGTACCTTTTCTAGAAAATATAGTATGTTTTCTAGAAATCTTGGTACCTTTTCTAGAAAATATACGAAATTTTCTAGAAACTATAGTATGTTTTCTAGAAAACTTGGTACCTTTTCTAGAAAATATAGTAAGTTTTCTAGAAAACTTGGTACCTTTTCTAGAAAATATAGTAAGTTTTCTAGAAGACTTGGTACCTTTTCTAGAAAATATACGAAATTTTCTAGAAACTATAGTAAGTTTTCTAGAAAACTTGGTACCTTTTCTAGAAAATATACGAAATTTTCTAGAAACTATAGTAAGTTTTCTAGAAAACTTGGTATCTTTTCTAGATAATATAGTACGTTTTCTAGAAATTTCGGTACCTTTTCTAGAAAATATACGAAATTTTCTAGAAACTATAGTAAGTTTTCTAGAAAACTTGGTACCTTTTCTAGAAAATATAGTAAGTTTTCTAGAAAACTTGGTACCTTTTCTAGAAAATATACGAAATTTTCTAGAAACTATAGTAAGTTTTCTAGAAAAATTGGTACCTTTTCTAGAAAATATAGTAAGTTTTCTAGAAAACTTGGTACCTTTTCTAGAAAATATACGAAATTTTCTAGAAACTATAGTAAGTTTTCTAAAAAAATTGGTACCTTTTCTAGAAAATATAGTAAGTTTTCTAGAAAACTTGGTACCTTTTTCTAGAAAATATACGAAATTTTCTAGAAACTATAGTAAGTTTTCTAGAAAACTTGGTACCTTTTCTAGAAAATATAGTAAGTTTTCTAGAAAACTTGGTACCTTTTCTAGAAAATATACGAAATTTTCTAGAAACTATAGTAAGTTTTCTAGAAAACTTGGTACCTTTTCTAGAAAATATACGAAATTTTCTATAAACTATAGTAAGTTTTCTAGAACACTTGATACCTTTTCTAGAAAATATAGTAAGTTTTCTAGAAAACTTGGTACGTTTTCTAGAAAATATAGTAAGTTTTCTAGAAAACTTGGTACCTTTTCTAGAAAATATAGTAAGTTTTCTAGAAAACTTGGTACCTTTTCTAGAAAATATAGTAAGTTTTCTAGAAAACTTGGTACCTTTTCTAGAAATTATAGTAAGTTTTCTAGAAAACTTGGTACCTTTTTTAGAAAATATACGAAATTCCATTTCTAGAAAATATAGTAAGTTTTCTAGAAAACTTGGTACCTTTTCTAGAAAATATAGTAAGTTTTCTAGAAAACTTGGTACCTTTTCTAGAAAATATAGTAAGTTTTCTAGAAAACTTGGTACCTTTTCTAGAAAATATAGTAAGTTTTCTAGAAAACTTAGTACCTTTTCTAGAAAATATAGTAAGTTTTCTAGAAAACTTGGTACCTTTTCTAGAAATTATAGTAAGTTTTCTAGAAAACTTTGTACCTTTTTTAGAAAATATACGAAATTCCTTTTCTAGAAAATATAGTAAGTTTTCTAGAAAACTTGGTACCTTTTCTAGAAAATATAGTAAGTTTTCTAGAAAACTTGGTACCTTTTTCAGAA
>JAQJVK010000112.1:343284-453244 GCA_035578135.1 Flexamia atlantica | reverse complement strand
TATTCTATCATCCTATGAGTACGTCATGTATCCACAATTCCGTATTTATTTTATATTTCATGTCAAACTTAGACAAATCGCTGTCCGCACTTCGCAAAGCGACTAATTTAATCACCCATATTTCAAAAAAACCTAAGTTTTTACGGTAACTTGGGTAGTATAATAATAAAGTTCTTGTCCTATTCTATCACACTATGTGTACGTCATGTTGCCACACTTCCGTATTTAGTTTATATTTCATGTCAAAGTTAGGCGGATCTCTGTCCACACATCGCAAAGCGACTAATTTAATCACCCATATTTACAAAACCTAAATATTTGTGGTAATTTACGTGGTATAATACTAAAGATCTGGTCCTATTCTATCATCCTATGTGTACGTCATGTTGCAAAACTTCTGTTTTTATTTTATATTTCATTTCAAACTTAGACAAACCGCTGTCCGCACATCGCAAAGCGACTACTTTAATCACCCATATTTCCAAAACCTATGTTTTTAAGGTAACTTGGGTGGTATAGTCCTAAAATTCTGGTCCTATTCTGTCATCCTATGTGTACGTCATATTGGCACACGTCCGTATTTATTTTATATTTCATGTCAAACGTTGACAAATCGCTGTCCGCACATCGCAAGCGACAACTTTAATCACCCATATTTCCAAAACCTAAGTTTTAAGGTAACTTGGGTGGTATAGTACTAAGGTTCTGGTCCTATTCTATCATCCTATGTGTACATCATGTTGGCACACTTCCGTATTTATTTTATATTTCATGTAAAACTTAGACAAATCGCTGTCCACACATCGCAAAGCGACTACTTTAATCATCCATATTTCCAAAACCTAAGTTTTTACGGTAACTTGGGTGGTATGGTACTAAAGTTCTGGTCCTATTCTATCATCCTATGTGTACGTCATTTTGGCACACTTCCGTATTTATTTTATATTTCATGTCAAACGTTGACAAATCGCTGTCCGCACATCGCAAGCGACTACTTTAATCACCCATATTTCCAAAACCTAGGTTTTTACGGTAACTTCGGAGGTATAATACTACATTTCTGGTTAATTCTATCACCCTATGTGTACGTAATGTATCCACAATTCCGTATTTATTTTTATATTTCATGTCAAACTTAGACAAATCGCTGTCCGCACATCGAAAAGCGACTAATTAAATCACCCATATTTCCAAAACCTAAGTTTTTACGGTAACTTGGGTGGTATAGTCCTACAGTTCTTGTCCTATTCTATCATCCTATGTGTACGTCATGTTGGCACACTTCCGTATTTATTTTATAGTTCATCTCAAAGTTAGGCGGATCTCTGTCCACACATCGCAAAGCGACTAATTTAATCACCCATATTTACAAAATCTAAATTTTTGTGGTAATTTACGTAGTATAATACTAAAGATCTGGTCCTATTCTATCATCCAATGTGTACGTCATGTTACCAAACTTCTGTTTTTATTTTATATTTCATTTCAAACTTAGACAAATCCCTGACCGCACATCGCAAAGCGGCTACTTTAATCACCCATATTTCCAAAACCTATGTTTTTAAGGTAACTTGGGTGGTATAGTCCTAAAATTCTGGTCCTATTCTGTCATCCTATGTGTACGTCATATTAGCACACTTCCGTATTTATTTTATATTTCATGTCAAACGTTGACAAATCGCTGTCCGCACATCGCAAGCGACTACTTTAATCACCCATTTTTCAAAACCTAAGTTTTTAAGGTAACTTGGGAGGTATAATACTACATTTCTGGTTCTATTCTATCACGCTATGTGTATGTCATGTTGCCACACTTCCGTATTTAGTTTATATTTCATGTCAAAGTTAGGCGGATCTCTGTCCACACATCGCTAAGGGACTAATTTAATCACCCATATTTACAAAACCTAAATTTTTGTGGTAATTTACGTGGTATAATACAAAGATCTGGTCCTATTCCTTCATCCTATGTGTACGTCATGTTGCCAAACTTCTGTTTTTATTTTATATTTCATTTCAAACTTAGACAAATCGCTGTCCGCACTTCGCAAAGCGACTAATTTATTCACCCATATTTCAAAAAACCTAAGTTTTTACGGTAACTTGGGTAGTATAATAATAAAGTTCTTGTCCTATTCTATCACCCTATGTGTACGTCATGTTGCCACACTTCCGTATTTAATTTATATTTTATGTCAAAGTTAGGCGGATCTCTGTCCACACATCGCAAAGCGACTAATTTAATCACCCATATTTACAAAACCTAAATTTTTGTGGTAATTTACGTGGTATAATACAAAGATCTGGTCCTATTCTATCATCCTATGTGTACGTCATGTTGCCAAACTTCTGTTTTTATTTTATATTTCATTTCAAACTTAGACAAATCGCTGACCGCACATCGCAAAGCGGCTACTTTAATCACCCATATTTCCAAAACCTAAGTTTTTAAGGTAACTTGGGTGGTATTGTCCTAAACTTCTTGTCCTATTCTATCATCCTATGTGTACGTCATGTTGGCACACTTCCGTATTTATTTTATATTTTATGTCAAACTTAGACAAATCGCTGACCGCACATCGCAAAGCGGCTACTTTAATCACCCATATTTCCATAACTTAAGTTTTTAAGGTAACTTGATTGGTATAGTCCTAAAGTTCTGGTCCTATTCTGTCATCCTATGTGTACGTCATATTGGCACAGTTCCGTATTTATTTTATATTTCATGTCGAACGTTGACAAATCGCTGTCCACACATCGCAAGCGACTACTTTAATCACCCATATTTCCAAAACCTAAGTTTTTAAGGTAACTTGGGAGGTATAATACTACATTTCTGGTCCTATTCTATCACGCTATGTGTACGTCATGTTGGCACACTTCCGTATTTATTTTATATTTCATGTCAAACTTAGAAGAATCGCTGACCGCACATCGCAAAGCGACTACTTTAATCACCCATATTTCCAAAACCTAAGTTTTTACGGTAACTTGGGAGGTATAATTCTACATTTCTGGTCATATTCTATCACCCAATGTGTACGTCATGTATCCACAATTCCGTATTTATTTTTATATTTCATGTCAAACTTAGACAAATCGCTGACCGCACATCGAAAAGTGACTAATTTAATCACCCATATTTCCAAAACCTATGTTTTTACGGTAACTTGGGTGGTATAGTCCTACAGTTCTTGTCCTATTCTATCATCCTATGTGTACGTCATGTTGGCACACCTCCGTATTTATTTCATAGTTCATGTCAAATTTAGACAAATCGCTGTCCGCACTTCGCAAAGCGACTAATTTATTCACCCATATTTCAAAAAACCTAAGTTTTTACGGTAACTTGGGTAGTATAATAATAAAGTTCTTGTCCTATTCTATCACCCTATGTGTACGTCATGTTGCCACACTTCCGTATTTAATTTATATTTCATGTCAAAGTTAGGCGGATCTCTGTCCACACATCGCAAAGCGACTAATTTAATCACCCATATTTACAAAACCTAAATTTTTGTGGTAATTAACGTGGTATAATACTAAAGATCTGGTCCTATTCTATCATCCTATGTGTACGTCATGTTGCCAAACTTCTGTTTTTATTTTATATTTCATGTCAAACTTACACAAACCGCTGTCCGCACATCGCAAATCGACTACTTTAATCACCCATATTTCCAAAACCTATGTTTTTAAGGTAACTTGGGTGGTATAGTACTAAAATTCTGGTCCTATTCTGTCATCCTATGTGTACGTCATATTGGCACACTTCCGTAATTATTTTATATTTCATGGCAAACGTTGACAAATCGCTGTCCGCACATCGCAAAGCGACTACTTTAATCATCCATATTTCCAAAACCTAAGTTTTTACGGTAACTTCTGTGGTATAGTACTAAAGTTCTGGTCCTATTCTAATACCCTATGTGTACGTCATGTATCCACAATTCCGTATTTATTTTTATATTTCATGTCAAACTTAGACAAATCGCTGTCCGCACATCGAAAAGCGACTAATTTAATCACCCATATTTCCAAAACCCAAGTTTTTACAATAACTTGGGTGGTATAGTCCTACAGTTCTTGTCCTATTCTATCATCCTATGTGTACGTCATGTTGGCACACTTCCGTATTTATTTTATAGTTCATGTCAAACTTAGACAAATCGCTGTCCGCACATCGAAAAGCGACTAATTTAATCACCCATATTTCAAAAAACCTAAGTTTTTAAGGTAACTTGGGTGGTATTGTCATAAAGTTCTTGTCCTATTCTATCATCCTATGTGTACGTCATGTTGGACCACTTCCGTATTTATTTTATATTTTATGTCAAACTTAGACAAATCGCTGACCGCACATTGCAAAGCGGCTACTTTAATCACCCATATTTCCAAAACCTAGGTTTTTACGGTAACTTCGGAGGTATAATACTACATTTCTGGTCCTATTCTATCACCCTATGTGTACGTCATGTTGGCACACTTCCGTATTTATTTTATATTTCATGGCAAACGTTGACAAATCGCTGTCCGCACATCGAAAAGTGACTAATTTAATCACCCATATTTCCAAAACCAATGTTTTTAAGGTAACTTGGATGGTATAGTCCTAAAATTCTGGTCCTATTCTCTCATCCTATGTGTACGTCATATTGGCACACTTCCGTATTTATTTTATATTTCATGGCAAACGTTGACAAATCGCTGTCCGCACATCGCAAAGCGACTACTTTAATCACCCATATTTCCAAAACCCAAGTTTTTACAATAACTTGGGTGGTATAGTCCTACAGTTCTGGTCCTATTCTATCACACTATGTGTACGTCATGTTGGCACACTTCCGTATTTATTTTATAATTCATGTCAAAGTTAGGCGGATCTCTGTCCAAACATCGCAAAGCGACTAATTTAATCACCCATATTTACAAAACCTAAATTTTTCTGGTAATTTACGTGGTGTAATACTAAAGATCTGGTCCTATTCTATCATCCTATGAGTACGTCATGTATCCACAATTCCGTATTTATTTTATATTTCATGTCAAACTTAGACAAATCGCTGTCCGCACTTCGCAAAGCGACTAATTTAATCACCCATATTTCAAAAAAACCTAAGTTTTTACGGTAACTTGGGTAGTATAATAATAAAGTTCTTGTCCTATTCTATCACACTATGTGTACGTCATGTTGCCACACTTCCGTATTTAGTTTATATTTCATGTCAAAGTTAGGCGGATCTCTGTCCACACATCGCAAAGCGACTAATTTAATCACCCATATTTACAAAACCTAAATATTTGTGGTAATTTACGTGGTATAATACTAAAGATCTGGTCCTATTCTATCATCCTATGTGTACGTCATGTTGCAAAACTTCTGTTTTTATTTTATATTTCATTTCAAACTTAGACAAACCGCTGTCCGCACATCGCAAAGCGACTACTTTAATCACCCATATTTCCAAAACCTATGTTTTTAAGGTAACTTGGGTGGTATAGTCCTAAAATTCTGGTCCTATTCTGTCATCCTATGTGTACGTCATATTGGCACACGTCCGTATTTATTTTATATTTCATGTCAAACGTTGACAAATCGCTGTCCGCACATCGCAAGCGACAACTTTAATCACCCATATTTCCAAAACCTAAGTTTTAAGGTAACTTGGGTGGTATAGTACTAAGGTTCTGGTCCTATTCTATCATCCTATGTGTACATCATGTTGGCACACTTCCGTATTTATTTTATATTTCATGTAAAACTTAGACAAATCGCTGTCCACACATCGCAAAGCGACTACTTTAATCATCCATATTTCCAAAACCTAAGTTTTTACGGTAACTTGGGTGGTATAGTACTAAAGTTCTGGTCCTATTCTATCATCCTATGTGTACGTCATTTTGGCACACTTCCGTATTTATTTTATATTTCATGTCAAACGTTGACAAATCGCTGTCCGCACATCGCAAGCGACTACTTTAATCACCCATATTTCCAAAACCTAGGTTTTTACGGTAACTTCGGAGGTATAATACTACATTTCTGGTTAATTCTATCACCCTATGTGTACGTAATGTATCCACAATTCCGTATTTATTTTATATTTCATGTAAAACTTAGACAAATCGCTGTCCACACATCGCAAAGCGACTACTTTAATCATCCATATTTCCAAAACCTAAGTTTTTACGGTAATTTGGGAGGTATAATACTACATTTCTGGTCCTATTCTATCACGCTATGTGTACGTAATGTATCCACAAATCCGTATTTATTTTTATATTTCATGTCAAACTTAGACAAATCGCTGTCTGCACATCGAAAAGCGACTAATTAAATCACCCATATTTCCAAAACCTAAGTTTTTGGGGTAACTTGGGTGGTATAGTCCTACAGTTCTTGTCCTATTCTATCATCCTATGTGTACGTCATGTTGGCACACTTCCGTATTTATTTTATAGTTCATGTCAAAGTTAGGCGGATCTCTGTCCACACATCGCAAAGCGACTAATTTAATCACCATATTTACAAAACCTAAATTTTTGTGGTAATTAACGTGGTATAATACTAAAGATCTGGTCCTATTCTATCATCCTATGTGTACGTCATGTTGCCAAACTTCTGTTTTTATTTTATATTTCATGTCAAACTTACACAAACCGCTGTCCGCACATCGCAAATCGACTACTTTAATCACCCATATTTCCAAAACCTATGTTTTTAAGGTAACTTGGGTGGTATAGTACTAAAATTCTGGTCCTATTCTGTCATCCTATGTGTACGTCATATTGGCACACTTCCGTAATTATTTTATATTTCATGGCAAACGTTGACAAATCGCTGTCCGCACATCGCAAAGCGACTACTTTAATCATCCATATTTCCAAAACCTAAGTTTTTACGGTAACTTCTGTGGTATAGTACTAAAGTTCTGGTCCTATTCTATCACCCTATGTGTACGTCATGTATCCACAATTCCGTATTTATTTTTATATTTCATGTCAAACTTAGACAAATCGCTGTCCGCACATCGAAAAGCGACTAATTTAATCACCCATATTTCCAAAACCCAAGTTTTTACAATAACTTGGGTGGTATAGTCCTACAGTTCTTGTCCTATTCTATCATCCTATGTGTACGTCATGTTGGCACACTTCCGTATTTATTTTATAGTTCATGTCAAACTTAGACAAATCGCTGTCCGCACATCGAAAAGCGACTAATTTAATCACCCATATTTCAAAAAACCTAAGTTTTTAAGGTAACTTGGGTTGTATTGTCATAAAGTTCTTGTCCTATTCTATCATCCTATGTGTACGTCATGTTGGACCACTTCCGTATTTATTTTATATTTTATGTCAAACTTAGACAAATCGCTGACCGCACATTGCAAAGCGGCTACTTTAATCACCCATATTTCCAAAACCTAGGTTTTTACGGTAACTTCGGAGGTATAATACTACATTTCTGGTCCTATTCTATCACCCTATGTGTACGTCATGTTGGCACACTTCCGTATTTATTTTATATTTCATGGCAAACGTTGACAAATCGCTGTCCGCACATCGAAAAGTGACTAATTTAATCACCCATATTTCCAAAACCAATGTTTTTAAGGTAACTTGGATGGTATAGTCCTAAAATTCTGGTCCTATTCTCTCATCCTATGTGTACGTCATATTGGCACACTTCCGTATTTATTTTATATTTCATGGCAAACGTTGACAAATCGCTGTCCGCACATCGCAAAGCGACTACTTTAATCACCCATATTTCCAAAACCCAAGTTTTTACAATAACTTGGGTGGTATAGTCCTACAGTTCTGGTCCTATTCTATCACACTATGTGTACGTCATGTTGGCACACTTCCGTATTTATTTTATAATTCATGTCAAAGTTAGGCGGATCTCTGTCCAAACATCGCAAAGCGACTAATTTAATCACCCATATTTACAAAACCTAAATTTTTCTGGTAATTTACGTGGTGTAATACTAAAGATCTGGTCCTATTCTATCATCCTATGAGTACGTCATGTATCCACAATTCCGTATTTATTTTATATTTCATGTCAAACTTAGACAAATCGCTGTCCGCACTTCGCAAAGCGACTAATTTAATCACCCATATTTCAAAAAAACCTAAGTTTTTACGGTAACTTGGGTAGTATAATAATAAAGTTCTTGTCCTATTCTATCACACTATGTGTACGTCATGTTGCCACACTTCCGTATTTAGTTTATATTTCATGTCAAAGTTAGGCGGATCTCTGTCCACACATCGCAAAGCGACTAATTTAATCACCCATATTTACAAAACCTAAATATTTGTGGTAATTTACGTGGTATAATACTAAAGATCTGGTCCTATTCTATCATCCTATGTGTACGTCATGTTGCAAAACTTCTGTTTTTATTTTATATTTCATTTCAAACTTAGACAAACCGCTGTCCGCACATCGCAAAGCGACTACTTTAATCACCCATATTTCCAAAACCTATGTTTTTAAGGTAACTTGGGTGGTATAGTCCTAAAATTCTGGTCCTATTCTGTCATCCTATGTGTACGTCATATTGGCACACGTCCGTATTTATTTTATATTTCATGTCAAACGTTGACAAATCGCTGTCCGCACATCGCAAGCGACAACTTTAATCACCCATATTTCCAAAACCTAAGTTTTAAGGTAACTTGGGTGGTATAGTACTAAGGTTCTGGTCCTATTCTATCATCCTATGTGTACATCATGTTGGCACACTTCCGTATTTATTTTATATTTCATGTAAAACTTAGACAAATCGCTGTCCACACATCGCAAAGCGACTACTTTAATCATCCATATTTCCAAAACCTAAGTTTTTACGGTAACTTGGGTGGTATAGTACTAAAGTTCTGGTCCTATTCTATCATCCTATGTGTACGTCATTTTGGCACACTTCCGTATTTATTTTATATTTCATGTCAAACGTTGACAAATCGCTGTCCGCACATCGCAAGCGACTACTTTAATCACCCATATTTCCAAAACCTAGGTTTTTACGGTAACTTCGGAGGTATAATACTACATTTCTGGTTAATTCTATCACCCTATGTGTACGTAATGTATCCACAATTCCGTATTTATTTTTATATTTCATGTCAAACTTAGACAAATCGCTGTCCGCACATCGAAAAGCGACTAATTAAATCACCCATATTTCCAAAACCTAAGTTTTTACGGTAACTTGGGTGGTATAGTCCTACAGTTCTTGTCCTATTCTATCATCCTATGTGTACGTCATGTTGGCACACTTCCGTATTTATTTTATAGTTCATCTCAAAGTTAGGCGGATCTCTGTCCACACATCGCAAAGCGACTAATTTAATCACCCATATTTACAAAATCTAAATTTTTGTGGTAATTTACGTAGTATAATACTAAAGATCTGGTCCTATTCTATCATCCAATGTGTACGTCATGTTACCAAACTTCTGTTTTTATTTTATATTTCATTTCAAACTTAGACAAATCCCTGACCGCACATCGCAAAGCGGCTACTTTAATCACCCATATTTCCAAAACCTATGTTTTTAAGGTAACTTGGGTGGTATAGTCCTAAAATTCTGGTCCTATTCTGTCATCCTATGTGTACGTCATATTAGCACACTTCCGTATTTATTTTATATTTCATGTCAAACGTTGACAAATCGCTGTCCGCACATCGCAAGCGACTACTTTAATCACCCATATTTCCAAAACCTAGGTTTTTACGGTAACTTGGGAGGTATAATACTACATTTCTGGTCCTATTCTATCACCCTATGTGTACGTCATGTTGGCACACTTCCGTATTTATTTTATATTTCATGTCAAACTTAGACAAATCGCTGACCGCACATCGCAAAGCGACTACTTTAATCACCCATATTACCAAAACCTACGTTTTTACGGTAACTTGGGAGGTATTATACTACATTTCCGGTCATATTCAATTACCCTATGTGTACGTCATGTATCCACAATTCCGTATTTATTTTTATTTTTTATGTCAAACTTAGAAAAATCGCTGTCCGCACATCGCAAAGCGACTACTTTAATCACCCATATTTCCAAAACCTAAGTTTTTAAGGTAACTTGGGAGGTATAATACTACATTTCTGGTTCTATTCTATCACGCTATGTGTACGTCATGTTGCCACACTTCCGTATTTAGTTTATATTTCATGTCAAAGTTAGGCGGATCTCTGTCCACACATCGCTAAGGGACTAATTTAATCACCCATATTTACAAAACCTAAATTTTTGTGGTAATTTACGTGGTATAATACAAAGATCTGGTCCTATTCTATCATCCTATGTGTACGTCATGTTGCCAAACTTCTGTTTTTATTTTATATTTCATTTCAAACTTAGACAAATCGCTGTCCGCACTTCGCAAAGCGACTAATTTATTCACCCATATTTCAAAAAACCTAAGTTTTTACGGTAACTTGGGTAGTATAATAATAAAGTTCTTGTCCTATTCTATCACCCTATGTGTACGTCATGTTGCCACACTTCCGTATTTAATTTATATTTTATGTCAAAGTTAGGCGGATCTCTGTCCACACATCGCAAAGCGACTAATTTAATCACCCATATTTACAAAACCTAAATTTTTGTGGTAATTTACGTGGTATAATACAAAGATCTGGTCCTATTCTATCATCCTATGTGTACGTCATGTTGCCAAACTTCTGTTTTTATTTTATATTTCATTTCAAACTTAGACAAATCGCTGACCGCACATCGCAAAGCGGCTACTTTAATCACCCATATTTCCAAAACCTAAGTTTTTAAGGTAACTTGGGTGGTATTGTCCTAAACTTCTTGTCCTATTCTATCATCCTATGTGTACGTCATGTTGGCACACTTCCGTATTTATTTTATATTTTATGTCAAACTTAGACAAATCGCTGACCGCACATCGCAAAGCGGCTACTTTAATCACCCATATTTCCATAACTTAAGTTTTTAAGGTAACTTGGGAGGTATAATACTACATTTCTGGTCCTATTCTATCACGCTATGTGTACGTCATGTTGGCACACTTCCGTATTTATTTTATATTTCATGTCGAACGTTGACAAATCGCTGTCCACACATCGCAAGCGACTACTTTAATCACCCATATTTCCAAAACCTAAGTTTTTAAGGTAACTTGGGAGGTATAATACTACATTTCTGGTCCTATTCTATCACGCTATGTGTACGTCATGTTGGCACACTTCCGTATTTATTTTATATTTCATGTCAAACTTAGAAGAATCGCTGACCGCACATCGCAAAGCGACTACTTTAATCACCCATATTTCCAAAACCTAAGTTTTTACGGTAACTTGGGAGGTATAATTCTACATTTCTGGTCATATTCTATCACCCAATGTGTACGTCATGTATCCACAATTCCGTATTTATTTTTATATTTCATGTCAAACTTAGACAAATCGCTGACCGCACATCGAAAAGTGACTAATTTAATCACCCATATTTCCAAAACCTATGTTTTTACGGTAACTTGGGTGGTATAGTCCTACAGTTCTTGTCCTATTCTATCATCCTATGTGTACGTCATGTTGGCACACCTCCGTATTTATTTCATAGTTCATGTCAAATTTAGACAAATCGCTGTCCGCACTTCGCAAAGCGACTAATTTATTCACCCATATTTCAAAAAACCTAAGTTTTTACGGTAACTTGGGTAGTATAATAATAAAGTTCTTGTCCTATTCTATCACCCTATGTGTACGTCATGTTGCCACACTTCCGTATTTAATTTATATTTCATGTCAAAGTTAGGCGGATCTCTGTCCACACATCGCAAAGCGACTAATTTAATCACCCATATTTACAAAACCTAAATTTTTGTGGTAATTAACGTGGTATAATACTAAAGATCTGGTCCTATTCTATCATCCTATGTGTACGTCATGTTGCCAAACTTCTGTTTTTATTTTATATTTCATGTCAAACTTACACAAACCGCTGTCCGCACATCGCAAATCGACTACTTTAATCACCCATATTTCCAAAACCTATGTTTTTAAGGTAACTTGGGTGGTATAGTACTAAAATTCTGGTCCTATTCTGTCATCCTATGTGTACGTCATATTGGCACACTTCCGTATTTATTTTATATTTCATGGCAAACGTTGACAAATCGCTGTCCGCACATCGCAAAGCGACTACTTTAATCATCCATATTTCCAAAACCTAAGTTTTTACGGTAACTTCGGTGGTATAGTACGAAAGTTCTGGTCCTATTCTATCACCCTATGTGTACGTCATGTATCCACAATTCCGTATTTATTTTTATATTTCATGTCAAACTTAGACAAATCGCTGTCCGCACATCGAAAAGCGACTAATTTAATCACCCATATTTCCAAAACCCAAGTTTTTACAATAACTTGGGTGGTATAGTCCTACAGTTCTTGTCCTATTCTATCATCCCATGTGTACGTCATGTTGGCACACTTCCGTATTTATTTTATAGTTCATGTCAAACATAGACAAATCGCTGTCCGCACATCGAAAAGCGACTAATTTAATCACCCATATTTCAAAAAACCTAAGTTTTTAAGGTAACTTGGGTGGTATTGTCATAAAGTTCTTGTCCTATTCTATCATCCTATGTGTACGTCATGTTGGACCACTTCCGTATTTATTTTATATTTTATGTCAAACTTAGACAAATCGCTGACCGCACATTGCAAAGCGGCTACTTTAATCACCCATATTTCCAAAACCTAGGTTTTTACGGTAACTTCGGAGGTATAATACTACATTTCTGGTCCTATTCTATCACCCTATGTGTACGTCATGTTGGCACACTTCCGTATTTATTTTATATTTCATGTCAAACGTTGACAAATCGCTGTCCGCACATCGCAAGCGACTACTTTAATCACCCATTTTTCAAAACCTAAGTTTTTAAGGTAACTTGGGTAGTATAATAATAAAGTTCTTGTCCTATTCTATCACACTATGTGTACGTCATGTTGGCACACTTCCATATTTATTTTATATTTCATGGCAAACGTTGACAAATCGCTGTCCGCACATCGAAAAGTGACTAATTTAATCACCCATATTTCCAAAACCAATGTTTTTAAGGTAACTTGGATGGTATAGTCCTAAAATTCTGGTCCTATTCTCTCATCCTATGTGTACGTCATATTGGCACACTTCCGTATTTATTTTATATTTCATGGCAAACGTTGACAAATCGCTGTCCGCACATCGCAAAGCGACTACTTTAATCACCCATATTTCCAAAACCCAAGTTTTTACAATAACTTGGGTGGTATAGTCCTACAGTTCTGGTCCTATTCTATCACACTATGTGTACGTCATGTTGGCACACTTCCGTATTTATTTTATAATTCATGTCAAAGTTAGGCGGATCTCTGTCCACACATCACAAAGCGACTAATTTAATCACCCATATTTACAAAACCTAAATTTTTCTGGTAATTTACGTGGTGTAATACTAAAGATCTGGTCCTATTCTATCATCCTATGAGTACGTCATGTATCCACAATTCCGTATTTATTTTATATTTCATGTCAAACTTAGACAAATCGCTGTCCGCACTTCGCAAAGCGACTAATTTAATCACCCATATTTCAAAAAAACCTAAGTTTTTACGGTAACTTGGGTAGTATAATAATAAAGTTCTTGTCCTATTCTATCACACTATGTGTACGTCATGTTGCCACACTTCCGTATTTAGTTTATATTTCATGTCAAAGTTAGGCGGATCTCTGTCCACACATCGCAAAGCGACTAATTTAATCACCCATATTTACAAAACCTAAATATTTGTGGTAATTTACGTGGTATAATACTAAAGATCTGGTCCTATTCTATCATCCTATGTGTACGTCATGTTGCCAAACTTCTGTTTTTATTTTATATTTCATTTCAAACTTAGACAAACCGCTGTCCGCACATCGCAAAGCGACTACTTTAATCACCCATATTTCCAAAACCTATGTTTTTAAGGTAACTTGGGTGGTATAGTCCTAAAATTCTGGTCCAATTCTGTCATCCTATGTGTACGTCATATTGGCACACGTCCGTATTTATTTTATATTTCATGTCAAACGTTGACAAATCGCTGTCCGCACATCGCAAGCGACAACTTTAATAACCCATATTTCCAAAACCTAAGTTTTTAAGGTAACTTGGGTGGTATAGTACTAAGGTTCTGGTCCTAATCTATCATCCTATGTGTACATCATGTTGGCACACTTCCGTATTTATTTTATATTTCATGTAAAACTTAGACAAATCGCTGTCCACACATCGCAAAGCGACTACTTTAATCATCCATATTTCCAAAACCTACGTTTTTACGGTAACATGGGTGGTATAGTACTAAAGTTCTGGTCCTATTCTATCATCCTATGTGTACGTCATTTTGGCACACTTCCGTATTTATTTTATATTTCATGTCAAACGTTGACAAATCGCTGTCCGCACATCGCAAGCGACTACTTTAATCACCCATATTTCCAAAACCTATGTTTTTAAGGTAACTTGGGTGGTATAGTCCTAAAATTCTGGTCCTATTCTGTCATCCTATGTGTACGTCATATTGGCACACTTCCGTATTTATTTTATATTTTATGTCAAACTTAGACAATTCGCTGTCCACACATCGCAAAGCGACTACTTTAATCACCCATATTTCCAAAACCTATGTTTTTAAGGTAACTTGGGTGGTATAGTCCTAAAATTCTGGTCCTATTCTGTCATCCTATGTGTACGTCATATTAGCACACTTCCGTATTTATTTTATATTTCATGTCAAACGTTGACAAATCGCTGTCCGCACATCGCAAGCGACTACTTTAATCACCCATTTTTCAAAACCTAAGTTTTTAAGGTAACTTGGGAGGTATAATACTACATTTCTGGTTCTATTCTATCACGCTATGTGTACGTCATGTTGGCACACTTCCGTATTTATTTTATATTTCATGTCAAACCTAGACAAATCGCTGACCGCACATCGCAAAGCGACTAATTTAACCACCCATATTTCCAAAACCTAAGTTTTTGCGGTAACTTGGGAGGTATAATACTACATTTCTGGTCATATTCTATCACCCAATGTGTACGTCATGTATCCACAATTCCGTATTTATTTTTATATTTCATGTCAAACTTAGATAAATCGCTGTCCGCACATCGAAAAGCGACTAATTTAATCACCCATATTTCCAAAACCTAAGTTTTTACGGTAACTTGGGTGGTATAGTCCTACAGTTCTTGTCCTATTCTATCATCCTATGTGTACGTCATGTTGGCACACCTCCGTATTTATTTTACAGTTCATGTCAAACTTAGACAAATCGCTGTCCGCACTTCGCAAAGCGACTAATTTAATCACCCATATTTCAAAAAACCTAATATTTTACGGTAACTTGGGTAGTATAATAATAAAGTTCTTGTCCTATTCTATCACCCTATGTGTACGTCATATTGCCACACTTCCGTATTTAGTTTATATTTCATGTCAAACTTAGACAAATCGCTGACCGCACATCGCAAAGCGACTACTTTAATCACCCATATTTCCAAAACCTAAGTTTTTAAGGTAACTTGGGTGGTATTGTCATAAAGTTCTTGTCAAAATCTATCATCCTATGTGTACGTCATGTTGGCACACTTCCGTATTTATTTTATATTTTATGTCAAACTTAGACAAATCGCTGACCGCACATTGCAAAGCGGCTACTTTAATCACCCATATTTCCAAAACCTAGGTTTTTACGGTAACTTCGGAGGTATAATACTACATTTCTGGTCCTATTCTATCACCCTATGTGTACGTCATGTTGGCACACTTCCGTATTTATTTTATATTTCATGTCAAAGTTAGGCGGATCTCTGTCCACACATCGCTAAGGGACTAATTTAATCACCCATATTTACAAAACCTAAATTTTTGTGGTAATTTACGTGGTATAATACAAAGATCTGGTCCTATTCTATCATCCTATGTGTACGTCATGTTGCCAAACTTCTGTTTTTATTTTATATTTCATTTCAAACTTAGACAAATCGCTGTCCGCACTTCGCAAAGCGACTAATTTATTCACCCATATTTCAAAAAACCTAAGTTTTTACGGTAACTTGGGTAGTATAATAATAAAGTTCTTGTCCTATTCTATCACCCTATGTGTACGTCATGTTGCCACACTTCCGTATTTAATTTATATTTTATGTCAAAGTTAGGCGGATCTCTGTCCACACATCGCAAAGCGACTAATTTAATCACCCATATTTACAAAACCTAAATTTTTGTGGTAATTTACGTGGTATAATACAAAGATCTGGTCCTATTCTATCATCCTATGTGTACGTCATGTTGCCAAACTTCTGTTTTTATTTTATATTTCATTTCAAACTTAGACAAATCGCTGACCGCACATCGCAAAGCGGCTACTTTAATCACCCATATTTCCAAAACCTAAGTTTTTAAGGTAACTTGGGTGGTATTGTCCTAAACTTCTTGTCCTATTCTATCATCCTATGTGTACGTCATTTTGGCACACTTCCGTATATATTTTAAATTTCATGTCCAACTTTGACAAATCGTGGTCCGCACATCGTAAAGCGACTACTTTAATCACCCATATTTCAAAAACCTACGTTTTTACGGTAACTTGGGTGGTATAATATAAAAGTTCCGGTCCTATTCTATCAAACTATGTGTACGTCATGTTGGCACACTTCCGTATTTATTTTATATTTCATGGCAAACGTTGACAAATCGCTGTCCGCACATCGCAAAGCGACTACTTTAATCATCCATATTTCCAAAACCTAAGTTTTTACGGTAACTTCGGTGGTATAGTACGAAAGTTCTGGTCCTATTCTATCACCCTATGTGTACGTCATGTATCCACAATTCCGTATTTATTTTTATATTTCATGTCAAACTTAGACAAATCGCTGTCCGCACATCGAAAAGCAACTAATTAAATCACCCATATTTCCAAAACCTAAGTTTTTACGGTAACTTGGGTGGTATAGTCCTACAGTTCTTGTCCTATTCTATCATCCTATGTGTACGTCATGTTGGCACACTTCCGTATTTATTTTATAGTTCATCTCAAAGTTAGGCGGATCTCTGTCCACACATCGCAAAGCGACTAATTTAATCACCCATATTTACAAAATCTAAATTTTTGTGGTAATTTACGTAGTATAATACTAAAGATCTGGTCCTATTCTATCATCCAATGTGTACGTCATGTTACCAAACTTCTGTTTTTATTTTATATTTCATTTCAAACTTAGACAAATCCCTGACCGCACATCGCAAAGCGGCTACTTTAATCACCCATATTTCCAAAACCTATGTTTTTAAGGTAACTTGGGTGGTATAGTCCTAAAATTCTGGTCCTATTCTGTCATCCTATGTGTACGTCATATTAGCACACTTCCGTATTTATTTTATATTTCATGTCAAACGTTGACAAATCGCTGTCCGCACATCGCAAGCGACTACTTTAATCACCCATTTTTCAAAACCTAAGTTTTTAAGGTAACTTGGGAGGTATAATACTACATTTCTGGTTCTATTCTATCACGCTATGTGTACGTCATGTTGCCACACTTCCGTATTTAGTTTATATTTCATGTCAAAGTTAGGCGGATCTCTGTCCACACATCGCTAAGGGACTAATTTAATCACCCATATTTACAAAACCTAAATTTTTGTGGTAATTTACGTGGTATAATACAAAGATCTGGTCCTATTCTATCATCCTATGTGTACGTCATGTTGCCAAACTTCTGTTTTTATTTTATATTTCATTTCAAACTTAGACAAATCGCTGTCCGCACTTCGCAAAGCGACTAATTTATTCACCCATATTTCAAAAAACCTAAGTTTTTACGGTAACTTGGGTAGTATAATAATAAAGTTCTTGTCCTATTCTATCACCCTATGTGTACGTCATGTTGCCACACTTCCGTATTTAATTTATATTTTATGTCAAAGTTAGGCGGATCTCTGTCCACACATCGCAAAGCGACTAATTTAATCACCCATATTTACAAAACCTAAATTTTTGTGGTAATTTACGTGGTATAATACAAAGATCTGGTCCTATTCTATCATCCTATGTGTACGTCATGTTGCCAAACTTCTGTTTTTATTTTATATTTCATTTCAAACTTAGACAAATCGCTGACCGCACATCGCAAAGCGGCTACTTTAATCACCCATATTTCCAAAACCTAAGTTTTTAAGGTAACTTGGGTAGTATAATAATAAAGTTCTTGTCCTATTCTATCACACTATGTGTACGTCATGTTGGCACACTTCCGTATTTATTTTATATTTCATGGCAAACGTTGACAAATCGCTGTCCGCACATCGAAAAGTGACTAATTTAATCACCCATATTTCCAAAACCAATGTTTTTAAGGTAACTTGGATGGTATAGTCCTAAAATTCTGGTCCTATTCTCTCATCCTATGTGTACGTCATATTGGCACACTTCCGTATTTATTTTATATTTCATGGCAAACGTTGACAAATCGCTGTCCGCACATCGCAAAGCGACTACTTTAATCACCCATATTTCCAAAACCCAAGTTTTTACAATAACTTGGGTGGTATAGTCCTACAGTTCTGGTCCTATTCTATCACACTATGTGTACGTCATGTTGGCACACTTCCGTATTTATTTTATAATTCATGTCAAAGTTAGGCGGATCTCTGTCCACACATCGCAAAGCGACTAATTTAATCACCCATATTTACAAAACCTAAATTTTTCTGGTAATTTACGTGGTGTAATACTAAAGATCTGGTCCTATTCTATCATCCTATGAGTACGTCATGTATCCACAATTCCGTATTTATTTTATATTTCATGTCAAACTTAGACAAATCGCTGTCCGCACTTCGCAAAGCGACTAATTTAATCACCCATATTTCAAAAAAACCTAAGTTTTTACGGTAACTTGGGTAGTATAATAATAAAGTTCTTGTCCTATTCTATCACACTATGTGTACGTCATGTTGCCACACTTCCGTATTTAGTTTATATTTCATGTCAAAGTTAGGCGGATCTCTGTCCACACATCGCAAAGCGACTAATTTAATCACCCATATTTACAAAACCTAAATTTTTGTGGTAATTAACGTGGTATAATACTAAATATCTGGTCCTATTCTATCATCCTATGTGTACGTCATGTTGCCAAACTTCTGTTTTTATTTTATATTTCATGTCAAACTTACACAAACCGCTGTCCGCACATCGCAAATCGACTACTTTAATCACCCATATTTCCAAAACCTATGTTTTTAAGGTAACTTGGGTGGTATAGTACTAAAATTCTGGTCCTATTCTGTCATCCTATGTGTACGTCATATTGGCACACTTCCAAATTTATTTTATATTTCATGGCAAACGTTGACAAATCGCTGTCCGCACATCGCAAAGCGACTACTTTAATCATCCATATTTCCAAAACCTAAGTTTTTACGGTAACTTCGGTGGTATAGTACGAAAGTTCTGGTCCTATTCTATCACCCTATGTGTACGTCATGTATCCACAATTCCGTATTTATTTTTATATTTCATGTCAAACTTAGACAAATCGCTGTCCGCACATCGAAAAGCGACTAATTTAATCACCCATATTTCCAAAACCCAAGTTTTTACAATAACTTGGGTGGTATAGTCCTACAGTTCTTGTCCTATTCTATCATCCCATGTGTACGTCATGTTGGCACACTTCCGTATTTATTTTATAGTTCATGTCAAACATAGACAAATCGCTGTCCGCACATCGAAAAGCGACTAATTTAATCACCCATATTTCAAAAAACCTAAGTTTTTAAGGTAACTTGGGTGGTATTGTCATAAAGTTCTTGTCCTATTCTATCATCCTATGTGTACGTCATGTTGGACCACTTCCGTATTTATTTTATATTTTATGTCAAACTTAGACAAATCGCTGACCGCACATTGCAAAGCGGCTACTTTAATCACCCATATTTCCAAAACCTAGGTTTTTACGGTAACTTCGGAGGTATAATACTACATTTCTGGTCCTATTCTATCACCCTATGTGTACGTCATGTTGGCACACTTCCGTATTTATTTTATATTTCATGTCAAACGTTGACAAATCGCTGTCCGCACATCGCAAGCGACTACTTTAATCACCCATTTTTCAAAACCTAAGTTTTTAAGGTAACTTGGGTAGTATAATAATAAAGTTCTTGTCCTATTCTATCACACTATGTGTACGTCATGTTGGCACACTTCCGTATTTATTTTATATTTCATGGCAAACGTTGACAAATCGCTGTCCGCACATCGAAAAGTGACTAATTTAATCACCCATATTTCCAAAACCAATGTTTTTAAGGTAACTTGGATGGTATAGTCCTAAAATTCTGGTCCTATTCTCTCATCCTATGTGTACGTCATATTGGCACACTTCCGTATTTATTTTATATTTCATGGCAAACGTTGACAAATCGCTGTCCGCACATCGCAAAGCGACTACTTTAATCACCCATATTTCCAAAACCCAAGTTTTTACAATAACTTGGGTGGTATAGTCCTACAGTTCTGGTCCTATTCTATCACACTATGTGTACGTCATGTTGGCACACTTCCGTATTTATTTTATAATTCATGTCAAAGTTAGGCGGATCTCTGTCCACACATCGCAAAGCGACTAATTTAATCACCCATATTTACAAAACCTAAATTTTTCTGGTAATTTACGTGGTGTAATACTAAAGATCTGGTCCTATTCTATCATCCTATGAGTACGTCATGTATCCACAATTCCGTATTTATTTTATATTTCATGTCAAACTTAGACAAATCGCTGTCCGCACTTCGCAAAGCGACTAATTTAATCACCCATATTTCAAAAAAACCTAAGTTTTTACGGTAACTTGGGTAGTATAATAATAAAGTTCTTGTCCTATTCTATCACACTATGTGTACGTCATGTTGCCACACTTCCGTATTTAGTTTATATTTCATGTCAAAGTTAGGCGGATCTCTGTCCACACATCGCAAAGCGACTAATTTAATCACCCATATTTACAAAACCTAAATATTTGTGGTAATTTACGTGGTATAATACTAAAGATCTGGTCCTATTCTATCATCCTATGTGTACGTCATGTTGCCAAACTTCTGTTTTTATTTTATATTTCATTTCAAACTTAGACAAACCGCTGTCCGCACATCGCAAAGCGACTACTTTAATCACCCATATTTCCAAAACCTATGTTTTTAAGGTAACTTGGGTGGTATAGTCCTAAAATTCTGGTCCAATTCTGTCATCCTATGTGTACGTCATATTGGCACACGTCCGTATTTATTTTATATTTCATGTCAAACGTTGACAAATCGCTGTCCGCACATCGCAAGCGACAACTTTAATAACCCATATTTCCAAAACCTAAGTTTTTAAGGTAACTTGGGTGGTATAGTACTAAGGTTCTGGTCCTAATCTATCATCCTATGTGTACATCATGTTGGCACACTTCCGTATTTATTTTATATTTCATGTAAAACTTAGACAAATCGCTGTCCACACATCGCAAAGCGACTACTTTAATCATCCATATTTCCAAAACCTACGTTTTTACGGTAACTTGGGTGGTATAGTACTAAAGTTCTGGTCCTATTCTATCATCCTATGTGTACGTCATTTTGGCACACTTCCGTATTTATTTTATATTTCATGTCAAACGTTGACAAATCGCTGTCCGCACATCGCAAGCGACTACTTTAATCACCCATATTTCCAAAACCTAGGTTTTTACGGTAACTTCGGAGGTATAATACTACATTTCTGGTTAATTCTATCACCCTATGTGTACGTAATGTATCCACAATTCCGTATTTATTTTTATATTTCATGTCAAAATTAGACAAATCGCTGTCCGCACATCGGAAAGCGACTAATTAAATCACCCATATTTCCAAAACCTAAGTTTTTACGGTAACTTGGGTGGTATAGTCCTACAGTTCTTGTCCTATTCTATCATCCTATGTGTACGTCATGTTGGCACACTTCCGTATTTATTTTATAGTTCATCTCAAAGTTAGGCGGATCTCTGTCCACACATCGCAAAGCGACTAATTTAATCACCCATATTTACAAAATCTAAATTTTTGTGGTAATTTACGTAGTATAATACTAAAGATCTGGTCCTATTCTATCATCCAATGTGTACGTCATGTTACCAAACTTCTGTTTTTATTTTATATTTCATTTCAAACTTAGACAAATCCCTGACCGCACATCGCAAAGCGGCTACTTTAATCACCCATATTTCCAAAACCTATGTTTTTAAGGTAACTTGGGTGGTATAGTCCTAAAAGTCTGGTCCTATTCTGTCATCCTATGTGTACGTCATATTGGCACACTTCCGTATTTATTTTATATTTTATGTCAAACTTAGACAATTCGCTGTCCGCACATCGCAAAGCGACTACTTTAATCACCCATATTTCCAAAACCTATGTTTTTAAGGTAACTTGGGTGGTATAGTCCTAAAATTCTGGTCCTATTCTGTCATCCTATGTGTACGTCATATTAGCACACTTCCGTATTTATTTTATATTTCATGTCAAACGTTGACAAATCGCTGTCCGCACATCGCAAGCGACTACTTTAATCACCCATTTTTCAAAACCTAAGTTTTTAAGGTAACTTGGGAGGTATAATACTACATTTCTGGTTCTATTCTATCACGCTATGTGTACGTCATGTTGGCACACTTCCGTATTTATTTTATATTTCATGTCAAACCTAGACAAATCGCTGACCGCACATCGCAAAGCGACTAATTTAACCACCCATATTTCCAAAACCTAAGTTTTTGCGGTAACTTGGGAGGTATAATACTACATTTCTGGTCATATTCTATCACCCAATGTGTACGTCATGTATCCACAATTCCGTATTTATTTTTATATTTCATGTCAAACTTAGATAAATCGCTGTCCGCACATCGAAAAGCGACTAATTTAATCACCCATATTTCCAAAACCTAAGTTTTTACGGTAACTTGGGTGGTATAGTCCTACAGTTCTTGTCCTATTCTATCATCCTATGTGTACGTCATGTTGGCACACCTCCGTATTTATTTTACAGTTCATGTCAAACTTAGACAAATCGCTGTCCGCACTTCGCAAAGCGACTAATTTAATCACCCATATTTCAAAAAACCTAATATTTTACGGTAACTTGGGTAGTATAATAATAAAGTTCTTGTCCTATTCTATCACCCTATGTGTACGTCATATTGCCACACTTCCGTATTTAGTTTATATTTCATGTCAAACTTAGACAAATCGCTGACCGCACATCGCAAAGCGACTACTTTAATCACCCATATTTACAAAACCAAAATTTTTGTGGTAATTAACGTGGTATAATACTGAAGATCTGGTCCTATTCTATCATCCTATGTGTACGTCATGTTGCCAAACTTCTGTTTTTTTTTATATTTCATTTCAAACCTAGACAAACCGTTGTCCGCACATCGCAAATCGACTACTTTAATCACCCATATTTCCAAAACCTATGTTTTTAAGGTAACTTGGGTGGTATAGTCCTAAAATTCTGGTCCTATTCTGTCATCCTATGTGTACGTCATATTGGCACACTTCCGTATTTATTTTATATTTCATGTCAAACGTTGACAAATCCCTGTCCGCATATCGCAAGCGACTACTTTAATCACCCATATTTCCAAAACCTAAGTTTTTAAGGTAACTTGGGTGGTATTGTCATAAAGTTCTTGTCAAAATCTATCATCCTATGTGTACGTCATGTTGGCACACTTCCGTATTTATTTTATATTTTATGTCAAACTTAGACAAATCGCTGACCGCACATTGCAAAGCGGCTACTTTAATCACCCATATTTCCAAAACCTAGGTTTTTACGGTAACTTCGGAGGTATAATACTACATTTCTGGTCCTATTCTATCACCCTATGTGTACGTCATGTTGGCACACTTCCGTATTTATTTTATATTTCATGTCAAATTTAGACTAATCGCTGACCGCATATCGCAAAGCGACTACTTTAATCACCCATATTTTCAAAACCTAAGTTTTTACGGTAATTTGGGAGGTATAATACTACATTTCTGGTCCTATTCTATCACGCTATGTGTACGTAATGTATCCACAAATCCGTATTTATTTTTATATTTCATGTCAAACTTAGACAAATCGCTGTCCGCACATCGAAAAGCGACTAATTAAATCACCCATATTTCCAAAACCTAAGTTTTTAGGGTGACTTGGGTGGTATAGTCCTACAGTTCTTGTCCTATTCTATCATCCTATGTGTACGTCATGTTGGCACACTTCCGTATTTATTTTATAGTTCATGTCAAAGTTAGGCGGATCTCTGTCCACACATCGCAAAGCGACTAATTTAATCACCCATATTTACAAAACCTAAATTTTTGTGGTAATTTACGTGGTATAATACAAAGATCTGGTCCTATTCTATCATCCTATGTGTACGTCATGTTGCCAAACTTCTGTTTTTATTTTATATTTCATTTCAAACTTAGACAAATCGCTGACCGCACATCGCAAAGCGGCTACTTTAATCACCCATATTTCCAAAACCTAAGTTTTTAAGGTAACTTGGGTGGTATTGTCCTAAACTTCTTGTCCTATTCTATCATCCTATGTGTACGTCATGTTGGCACACTTCCGTATTTATTTTATATTTTATGTCAAACTTAGACAAATCGCTGACCGCACATCGCAAAGCGGCTACTTTAATCACCCATATTTCCATAACTTAAGTTTTTAAGGTAACTTGATTGGTATAGTCCTAAAGTTCTGGTCCTATTCTGTCATCCTATGTGTACGTCATATTGGCACAGTTCCGTATTTATTTTATATTTCATGTCGAACGTTGACAAATCGCTGTCCACACATCGCAAGCGACTACTTTAATCACCCATATTTCCAAAACCTAAGTTTTTAAGGTAACTTGGGAGTTATAATACTACATTTCTGGTCCTATTCTATCACGCTATGTGTACGTCATGTTGGCACACTTCCGTATTTATTTTATATTTCATGTCAAACTTAGAAGAATCGCTGACCGCACATCGCAAAGCGACTACTTTAATCACCCATATTTCCAAAACCTAAGTTTTTACGGTAACTTGGGAGGTATAATTCTACATTTCTGGTCATATTCTATCACCCAATGTGTACGTCATGTATCCACAATTCCGTATTTATTTTTATATTTCATGTCAAACTTAGACAAATCGCTGTCCGCACATCGAAAAGTGACTAATTTAATCACCCATATTTCCAAAACCTATGTTTTTACGGTAACTTGGGTGGTATAGTCCTACAGTTCTTGTCCTATTCTATCATCCTATGTGTACGTCATGTTGGCACACCTCCGTATTTATTTCATAGTTCATGTCAAATTTAGACAAATCGCTGTCCGCACTTCGCAAAGCGACTAATTTATTCACCCATATTTCAAAAAACCTAAGTTTTTACGGTAACTTGGGTAGTATAATAATAAAGTTCTTGTCCTATTCTATCACCCTATGTGTACGTCATGTTGCCACACTTCCGTATTTAATTTATATTTCATGTCAAAGTTAGGCGGATCTCTGTCCACACATCGCAAAGCGACTAATTTAATCACCCATATTTACAAAACCTAAATTTTTGTGGTAATTAACGTGGTATAATACTAAAGATCTGGTCCTATTCTATCATCCTATGTGTACGTCATGTTGCCAAACTTCTGTTTTTATTTTATATTTCATGTCAAACTTACACAAACCGCTGTCCGCACATCGCAAATCGACTACTTTAATCACCCATATTTCCAAAACCTATGTTTTTAAGGTAACTTGGGTGGTATAGTACTAAAATTCTGGTCCTATTCTGTCATCCTATGTGTACGTCATATTGGCACACTTCCGTATTTATTTTATATTTCATGGCAAACGTTGACAAATCGCTGTCCGCACATCGCAAAGCGACTACTTTAATCATCCATATTTCCAAAACCTAAGTTTTTACGGTAACTTCGGTGGTATAGTACGAAAGTTCTGGTCCTATTCTATCACCCTATGTGTACGTCATGTATCCACAATTCCGTATTTATTTTTATATTTCATGTCAAACTTAGACAAATCGCTGTCCGCACATCGAAAAGCGACTAATTTAATCACCCATATTTCCAAAACCCAAGTTTTTACAATAACTTGGGTGGTATAGTCCTACAGTTCTTGTCCTATTCTATCATCCCATGTGTACGTCATGTTGGCACACTTCCGTATTTATTTTATAGTTCATGTCAAACATAGACAAATCGCTGTCCGCACATCGAAAAGCGACTAATTTAATCACCCATATTTCAAAAAACCTAAGTTTTTAAGGTAACTTGGGTGGTATTGTCATAAAGTTCTTGTCCTATTCTATCATCCTATGTGTACGTCATGTTGGACCACTTCCGTATTTATTTTATATTTTATGTCAAACTTAGACAAATCGCTGACCGCACATTGCAAAGCGGCTACTTTAATCACCCATATTTCCAAAACCTAGGTTTTTACGGTAACTTCGGAGGTATAATACTACATTTCTGGTCCTATTCTATCACCCTATGTGTACGTCATGTTGGCACACTTCCGTATTTATTTTATATTTCATGTCAAACGTTGACAAATCGCTGTCCGCACATCGCAAGCGACTACTTTAATCACCCATTTTTCAAAACCTAGGTTTTTAAGGTAACTTGGGTAGTATAATAATAAAGTTCTTGTCCTATTCTATCACACTATGTGTACGTCATGTTGGCACACTTCCGTATTTATTTTATATTTCATGGCAAACGTTGACAAATCGCTGTCCGCACATCGAAAAGTGACTAATTTAATCACCCATATTTCCAAAACCAATGTTTTTAAGGTAACTTGGATGGTATAGTCCTAAAATTCTGGTCCTATTCTCTCATCCTATGTGTACGTCATATTGGCACACTTCCGTATTTATTTTATATTTCATGGCAAACGTTGACAAATCGCTGTCCGCACATCGCAAAGCGACTACTTTAATCACCCATATTTCCAAAACCCAAGTTTTTACAATAACTTGGGTGGTATAGTCCTACAGTTCTGGTCCTATTCTATCACACTATGTGTACGTCATATTGGCACACTTCCGTATTTATTTTATAATTCATGTCAAAGTTAGGCGGATCTCTGTCCACACATCGCAAAGCGACTAATTTAATCACCCATATTTACAAAACCTAAATTTTTCTGGTAATTTACGTGGTGTAATACTAAAGATCTGGTCCTATTCTATCATCCTATGAGTACGTCATGTATCCACAATTCCGTATTTATTTTATATTTCATGTCAAACTTAGACAAATCGCTGTCCGCACTTCGCAAAGCGACTAATTTAATCACCCATATTTCAAAAAAACCTAAGTTTTTACGGTAACTTGGGTAGTATAATAATAAAGTTCTTGTCCTATTCTATCACACTATGTGTACGTCATGTTGCCAAACTTCTGTTTTTATTTTATATTTCATTTCAAACTTAGACAAACCGCTGTCCGCACATCGCAAAGCGACTACTTTAATCACCCATATTTCCAAAACCTATGTTTTTAAGGTAACTTGGGTGGTATAGTCCTAAAATTCTGGTCCAATTCTGTCATCCTATGTGTACGTCATATTGGCACACGTCCGTATTTATTTTATATTTCATGTCAAACGTTGACAAATCGCTGTCCGCACATCGCAAGCGACAAATTTAATAACCCATATTTCCAAAACCTAAGTTTTTAAGGTAACTTGGGTGGTATAGTACTAAGGTTCTGGTCCTAATCTATCATCCTATGTGTACATCATGTTGGCACACTTCCGTATTTATTTTATATTTCATGTAAAACTTAGACAAATCGCTGTCCACACATCGCAAAGCGACTACTTTAATCATCCATATTTCCAAAACCTACGTTTTTACGGTAACTTGGGTGGTATAGTACTAAAGTTCTGGTCCTATTCTATCATCCTATGTGTACGTCATTTTGGCACACTTCCGTATTTATTTTATATTTCATGTCAAACGTTGACAAATCGCTGTCCGCACATCGCAAGCGACTACTTTAATCACCCATATTTCCAAAACCTAGGTTTTTACGGTAACTTCGGAGGTATAATACTACATTTCTGGTTAATTCTATCACCCTATGTGTACGTAATGTATCCACAATTCCGTATTTATTTTTATATTTCATGTCAAAATTAGACAAATCGCTGTCCGCACATCGAAAAGCGACTAATTAAATCACCCATATTTCCAAAACCTAAGTTTTTACGGTAACTTGGGTGGTATAGTCCTACAGTTCTTGTCCTATTCTATCATCCTATGTGTACGTCATGTTGGCACACTTCCGTATTTATTTTATAGTTCATCTCAAAGTTAGGCGGATCTCTGTCCACACATCGCAAAGCGACTAATTTAATCACCCATATTTACAAAATCTAAATTTTTGTGGTAATTTACGTAGTATAATACTAAAGATCTGGTCCTATTCTATCATCCAATGTGTACGTCATGTTACCAAACTTCTGTTTTTATTTTATATTTCATTTCAAACTTAGACAAATCCCTGACCGCACATCGCAAAGCGGCTACTTTAATCACCCATATTTCCAAAACCTATGTTTTTAAGGTAACTTGGGTGGTATAGTCCTAAAATTCTGGTCCTATTCTGTCATCCTATGTGTACGTCATATTGGCACACTTCCGTATTTATTTTATATTTTATGTCAAACTTAGACAATTCGCTGTCCGCACATCGCAAAGCGACTACTTTAATCACCCATATTTCCAAAACCTATGTTTTTAAGGTAACTTGGGTGGTATAGTCCTAAAATTCTGGTCCTATTCTGTCATCCTATGTGTACGTCATATTAGCACACTTCCGTATTTATTTTATATTTCATGTCAAACGTTGACAAATCGCTGTCCGCACATCGCAAGCGACTACTTTAATCACCCATTTTTCAAAACCTAAGTTTTTAAGGTAACTTGGGAGGTATAATACTACATTTCTGGTCATATTCTATCACCCAATGTGTACGTCATGTATCCACAATTCCGTATTTATTTTTATATTTCATGTCAAACTTAGATAAATCGCTGTCCGCACATCGAAAAGCGACTAATTTAATCACCCATATTTCCAAAACCTAAGTTTTTACGGTAACTTGGGTGGTATAGTCCTACAGTTCTTGTCCTATTCTATCATCCTATGTGTACGTCATGTTGGCACACCTCCGTATTTATTTTACAGTTCATGTCAAACTTAGACAAATCGCTGTCCGCACTTCGCAAAGCGACTAATTTAATCACCCATATTTCAAAAAACCTAATATTTTACGGTAACTTGGGTAGTATAATAATAAAGTTCTTGTCCTATTCTATCACCCTATGTGTACGTCATATTGCCACACTTCCGTATTTAGTTTATATTTCATGTCAAACTTAGACAAATCGCTGACCGCACATCGCAAAGCGACTACTTTAATCACCCATATTTACAAAACCAAAATTTTTGTGGTAATTAACGTGGTATAATACTAAAGATCTGGTCCTATTCTATCATCCTATGTGTACGTCATGTTGCCAAACTTCTGTTTTTTTTTATATTTCATTTCAAACCTAGACAAACCGTTGTCCGCACATCGCAAATCGACTACTTTAATCACCCATATTTCCAAAACCTATGTTTTTAAGGTAACTTGGGTGGTATAGTCCTAAAATTCTGGTCCTATTCTGTCATCCTATGTGTACGTCATATTGGCACACTTCCGTATTTATTTTATATTTCATGTCAAACGTTGACAAATCCCTGTCCGCATATCGCAAGCGACTACTTTAATCACCCATATTTCCAAAACCTAAGTTTTTAAGGTAACTTGGGTGGTATTGTCATAAAGTTCTTGTCAAAATCTATCATCCTATGTGTACGTCATGTTGGCACACTTCCGTATTTATTTTATATTTTATGTCAAACTTAGACAAATCGCTGACCGCACATTGCAAAGCGGCTACTTTAATCACCCATATTTCCAAAACCTAGGTTTTTACGGTAACTTCGGAGGTATAATACTACATTTCTGGTCCTATTCTATCACCCTATGTGTACGTCATGTTGGCACACTTCCGTATTTATTTTATATTTCATGTCAAATTTAGACTAATCGCTGACCGCACATCGCAAAGCGACTACTTTAATCACCCATATTTTCAAAACCTAAGTTTTTACGGTAATTTGGGAGGTATAATACTACATTTCTGGTCCTATTCTATCACGCTATTTGTACGTAATGTATCCACAAATCCGTATTTATTTTTATATTTCATGTCAAACTTAGACAAATCGCCGTCCGCACATTGAAAAGCGACTAATTAAATCACCCATATTTCCAAAACCTAAGTTTTTAGGGTGACTTGGGTGGTATAGTCCTACAGTTCTTGTCCTATTCTATCATCCTATGTGTACGTCATGTTGGCACACTTCCGTATTTATTTTATAGTTCATGTCAAAGTTAGGCGGATCTCTGTCCACACATCGCAAAGCGACTAATTTAATCACCCATATTTACAAAACCTAAATTTTTGTGGTAATTTACGTGGTATAATACTAAAGATCTGGGCCTATTCTATCATCCTATGTGTACGTCATGTATCCACAATTCCGTATTTATTTTATATTTCATTTCAAACTTAGACAAATCGCTGTCCGCACATCGAAAAGCGACTAATTTAATCACCCATATTTCCAAAACCTAAGTTTTTACGGTAAATTTGGTGGTATAATCCTACAGTTCTTATCCTATTCTATCACCCTATGTGTACGTCATGTATCCACAATTCCGTATTTATTTTATATTTCATGTCAAACTTAGACAAATCGCTGTCCGCACATCGAAAAGCGACTAATTTAATCACCCATATTTCCAAAACCTAAATTTTTGTAGTAATTTACGTGGTATAATACTAAAGATCTGGTCCTATTCTATCATCCTATGTGTACGTCATGTTGGCACACTTCCGTATTTATTTTATAGTTCATGTCAAAGTTAGGCGGATCTCTGTCCACACATCGCAAAGCGACTAATTTAATCACCCATATTTACAAAACCTAAATTTTTGTAGTAATTTACGTGGTATAATACTAAAGATCTGGTCCTATTCTATCATCCTATGTGTACGTCATGTTGGCACACTTCCGTATTTATTTTATATTTCATGTCAAACTTAGACAAATCGCTGTCTGCAAATCGAAAAGCGACTAATTTAATCACCCATATTTCAAAAAACCTAAGTTTTTACGGTAACTTGGGTAGTATAATAATAAAGTTCTTGTCCTATTCTATCACCCTATGTGTACGTCATATTGCCACACTTCCGTATTTAGTTTATATTTCATGTCAAAGTTAGGGGGATCTCTGTCCACACATCGCAAAGCGACTAATTTAATCACCCATATTTACAAAACCTAAATTTTTGTGGTAATTTACGTGGTGTAATACTAAAGATCTGGTCCTATTCTATCATCCTATGTGTACGTCATGTTGTCAAACTTCTGTTTTTATTTTATATTACATTTCAAACTTAGACAAACCGCTGTCCGCACATCGCAAAGCGACTACTTTAATCACCCATATTTCCAAAACCTATGTTTTTAAGGTAACTTGGGTGGTATAGTCCTAAAATTCTGGTCCTATTCTGGCATCCTATGTGTACGTCATATTGGCACATTTCCGTATTTATTTTATATTTCATGTCAAACGTTGAAAAATCGCTGTCCCCACATCGCAAGCGACTACTTTAATCACCCATATTTCCAAAACCTAAGTTTTTAAGGTAACTTGGGTGGTATAGTACTAAAGTTCTGGTCCTATTCTATCATCCTATGTGTACGTCATGTTGGCACACTTCCGTATTTATTTTATATTTCAAGTAAAACTTAGACAAATCGCTGTCCACACATCGCAAAGCGACTACTTTAATCATCCATTTCCAAAACCTAAGTTTTTACGGTAACTTGGGTGGTGTAGTACTAAAGTTCTGGTCCTATTCTATCATCCTATGTGTACGTCATATTGGCACACTTCCGTATTTATTTTATAGTTCATCTCAAAGTTAGGCGGGTCTCTGTCCACACATCGCAAAGCGACTAATTTAATCACCCATATTTACAAAATTCAAATTTTTGTGGTAATTTACGTAGTATAATACTAAATATCTGGTCCTATTCTATCATCCTATGTGTACGTCATGCTGCCAAACTTCTGTTTTTATTTTATATTTCATTTCAAACCTAGACAAATCCCTGACCGCACATTGCAAAGCGACTACTTAATCACCCATATTTCCAAAACCTAAGTTTTTAAGGTAACTTGGGTGGTATTGTCCTAAACTTCTTGTCCTATTCTATCATCCTATGTGTAATTCATGTTGGCACACTTCCGTATTTATTTTATATTTCATGTCAAATTTAGACAAATCGCAGTCCGCACATCGCAAAGCGACTACTTTAATCACCCATATTTCCAAAACCTATGTTTTTAATGTAACTTGGGTGGTATAGTCCTAAAATTCTGGTCCTATTCTGTCATCCTATGTGTACGTCATATTGGCACACTTCCGTATTTACTTTATATTTCATGTCAAACGTTGACAAATCGCTGTCCGCACATCGCAAGCGACTACTTTAAGCACCAATATTTCCAAAACCTAAGTTTTTAAGGTAACTTGGGAGGTATAATACTACATTTCTGGTCCTATTCTATCACGCTATGTGTACGTCATGTTGGCACACTTCCGTATTTATTTTATATTTCATGTCAAACTTAGACAAATCGCTGACCGCACATCGCAAAGCGACTACTTTAATCACCCATATTTTTAAAACCTAAGTTTTTGCGGTAACTTGGGAGGTATAATACTACATTTCTGGTCTTATTCTATCACGCTATGTGTACGTCATGTTGGCACACTTCCGTAATCATTTATATTTCATGTACAACTTTGAAAAATCAATGTCGGCAAATCGCAAAACGACTACTTTTATCACCCATATTTCCAAAACCTAGGTTTTTACGGTAACTTGGGAGGTATAATACTACATTTCTGGTCATATTCTATCACCCTATGTGTACGTAATGTATCCACACTTCCGTATTTATTTTATAGTTCATGTCAAACTTAGACAAATCGCTGTCCGCACTTCGCAAAGCGACTAATTTAATCACCCATATTTCAAAAAACCTAAGTTTTTAAGGTAACTTGGTTGGTATTGTCATAAAGTTCTTGTCCTATTCTATCATCCTATTTGTACGTCATGTTGGCACACTTCCGTATTTATTTTATATTTTATGTCAAACTTAGACAAATCGCTGACCGCACATTGCAAAGCGGCTACTTTAATCACCCATATTTCCAAAACCTAGGTTTTTACGGTAACTTCGGAGGTATAATACTACATTTCTGGTCCTATTCTATCACCCTATGTGTACGTCATGTTGGCACACTTCCGTATTTATTTTATATTTCATGTCAAACTTAGACAAATCGCTGACCGCACATCGCAAAGCGACTACTTTAATCACCCATATTTCCAAAACCTAAGTTTTTGCGGTAACTTGGGAGGTATAATACTACATTTCTGGTCATATTCTATCACCCTATGTGTACGTCATGTATCCACAATTCCGTATTTATTTTTAAATTTCATGTCAAACTTAGACAAATCGCTGTCCGCACATCGAAAAGCGACTAATTTAATCACCCATATTTCCAAAACCTAAGTTTTTACGGTAACTTGGGTGGTATAGTCCTACAGTTCTTGTCCTATTCTATCATCCTATGTGTACGTCATGTTGGCACACCTCCGTATTTATTTTACAGTTCATGTCAATCTTAGACAAATCGCTGTCCGCACTTCGCAAAGCGACTAATTTAATCACCCATATTTCAAAAAACCTAAGTTTTTACGGTAACCTGGGTAGTATAATAATAAAGTTCTTGTCCTATTCTATCACCCTATGTGTACGTCATGTTGCCACACTTCCGTATTTAGTTTATATTTCATGTCAAACTTAGACAAATCGCTGACCGCACATCGCAAAGCGACTACTTTAATCACCCATATTTACAAAACCAAAATTTTGGTGGTAATTAACGTGGTATAATACTAAAGATCTGGTCCTATTCTATCATCCTACGTGTACGTCATGTTGCCAAACTTCTGTTTTTATTTTATATTTCATTTCAAACCTAGACAAACCGTTGTCCGCACATCGCAAATCGACTACTTTAATCACCCATATTTCCAAAACCTATGTTTTTAAGGTAACTTGGGTGGTATAGTTTAAAAATTCTGGTCCTATTCTGTCATCCTATGTGTACGTCATATTGGCACACTTCCGTATTTATTTTATATTTCATGTCATACGTTGACAAATCCCTGTCCGCAAATCGCAAAACGACTACTTTTATCACCCATATTTCCAAAACCTAGGTTTTTACGGTAACTTGGGAGGTATTATACTACATTTCTGGTCATATTCTATCACCCTATGTGTACGTAATGTATCCACAATTCCGTATTTATTTTTACATTTCATGTCAAACTTAGAAAAATCGCTGTCCGCACATCGAAAAGCGACTAATTTAATCACCCATATTTCCAAAACCCAAGTTTTTACAATAACTTGGGTGTTATAGTCCTACAGTTCTTGTCCTATTCTATCATCCTATGTGTACGTCATGTTGGCACACTTCCGTATTTATTTTATAGTTCATGTCAAACTTAGACAAATCGCTGTCCGCACATCGAAAAGCGACTAATTTAATCACCCATATTTCAAAAAACCTAAGTTTTTAAGGTAACTTGGGTAGTATTGTCATAAAGTTCTTGTCCTATTCTATCATCCTATGTGTACGTCATGTTGGACCACTTCCGTATTTATTTTATATTTTATGTCAAACTTAGACAAATCGCTGACCGCACATTGCAAAGCGGCTACTTTAATCACCCATATTTCCAAAACCTAGGTTTTTACGGTAACTTCGGAGGTATAACACTACATTTCTGGTCCTATTCTATCACCCTATGTGTACGTCATGTTGGCACACTTCCGTATTTATTTTATATTTCATGGCAAACGTTGACAAATCGCTGTCCGCACATCGAAAAGTGACTAATTTAATCACCCATATTTCCAAAACCAATGTTTTTAAGGTAACTTGGATGGTATAGTCCTAAAATTCTGGTCCTATTCTCTCATCCTATGTGTACGTCATATTGGCACACTTCCGTATTTATTTTATAATTCATGTCAAAGTTAGGCGGATCTCTGTCCACACATCGCAAAGCGACTAATTTAATCACCCATATTTACAAAACCTAAATTTTTCTGGTAATTTACGTGGTGTAATACTAAAGATCTGGTCCTATTCTATCATCCTATGAGTACGTCATGTATCCACAATTCCGTATTTATTTTATATTTCATGTCAAACTTAGACAAATCGCTGTCCGCACTTCGCAAAGCGACTAATTTAATCACCCATATTTCAAAAAAACCTAAGTTTTTACGGTAACTTGGGTAGTATAATAATAAAGTTCTTGTCCTATTCTATCACACTATGTGTATGTCATGTTGCCACACTTCCGTATTTAGTTTATATTTCATGTCAAAGTTAGGCGGATCTCTGTCCACACATCGCAAAGCGACTAATTTAATCACCCATATTTACAAAACCTAAATATTTGTGGTAATTTACGTGGTATAATACTAAAGATCTGGTCCTATTCTATCATCCTATGTGTACGTCATGTTGCCAAACTTCTGTTTTTATTTTATATTTCATTTCAAACTTAGACAAACCGCTGTCCGCACATCGCAAAGCGACTACTTTAATCACCCATATTTCCAAAACCTATGTTTTTAAGGTAACTTGGGTGGTATAGTCCTAAAATTCTGGTCCTATTCTGTCATCCTATGTGTACGTCATATTGGCACACGTCCGTATTTATTTTATATTTCATGTCAAACGTTGACAAATCGCTGTCCGCACATCGCAAGCGACAACTTTAATCACCCATATTTCCAAAACCTAAGTTTTTAAGGTAACTTGGGTGGTATAGTACTAAGGTTCTGGTCCTATTCTATCATCCTATGTGTACATCATGTTGGCACACTTCCGTATTTATTTTATATTTCAAGTAAAACTTAGACAAATCGCTGTCCACACATCGCAAAGCGACTACTTTAATCATCCATTTCCAAAACCTAAGTTTTTACGGTAACTTGGGTGGTGTAGTACTAAAGTTCTGGTCCTATTCTATCATCCAATGTGTACGTCATGTTACCAAACTTCTGTTTTTATTTTATATTTCATTTCAATCTTAGACAAATCCCTGACCGCACATCGCAAAGCGGCTACTTTAATCACCCATATTTCCAAAACCTATGTTTTTAAGGTAACTTGGGTGGTATAGTCCTAAAATTCTGGTCCTATTCTGTCATCCTATGTGTACGTCATATTGGCACACTTCCGTATTTATTTTATATTTTATGTCAAACTTAGACAATTCGCTGTCCGCACATCGCAAAGCGACTACTTTAATCACCCATATTTCCAAAACCTATGTTTTTAAGGTAACTTGGGTGGTATAGTCCTAAAATTCTGGTCCTATTCTGTCATCCTATGTGTACGTCATATTAGCACACTTCCGTATTTATGTTATATTTCATGTCAAACGTTGACAAATCGCTGTCCGCACATCGCAAGCGACTACTTTAATCACCCATTTTTCAAAACCTAAGTTTTTAAGGTAACTTGGGAGGTATAATACTACATTTCTGGTTCTATTCTATCACGCTATGTGTACGTCATGTTGGCACACTTCCGTATTTATTTTATATTTCATGTCAAACCTAGACAAATCGCTGACCGCACATCGCAAAGCGACTAATTTAACCACCCATATTTCCAAAACCTAAGTTTTTGCGGTAACTTGGGAGGTATAATACTACATTTTTGGTCATATTCTATCACCCAATGTGTACGTCATGTATCCACAATTCCGTATTTATTTTTATATTTCATGTCAAACTTAGATAAATCGCTGTCCGCACATCGAAAAGCGACTAATTTAATCACCCATATTTCCAAAACCTAAGTTTTTACGGTAACTTGGGTGGTATAGTCCTACAGTTCTTGTCCTATTCTATCATCCTATGTGTACGTCATGTTGGCACACCTCCGTATTTATTTTACAGTTCATGTCAAACTTAGACAAATCGCTGTCCGCACTTCGCAAAGCGACTAATTTAATCACCCATATTGCAAAAAACCTAATATTTTACGGTAACTTGGGTAGTATAATAATAAAGTTCTTGTCCTATTCTATCACCCTATGTGTACGTCATGTTGCCACACTTCCGTATTTAGTTTATATTTCATGTCAAACTTAGACAAATCGCTGACCGCACATCGCAAAGCGACTACTTTAATCACCCATATTTACAAAACCAAAATTTTTGTGGTAATTAACGTGGTATAATACTAAAGATCTGGTCCTATTCTATCATCCTATGTGTACGTCATGTTGCCAAACTTCTGTTTTTATTTTATATTTCATTTCAAACCTAGACAAACCGTTGTCCGCACATCGCAAATCGACTACTTTAATCACCCATATTTCCAAAACCTATGTTTTTATGGTAACTTGGGTGGTATAGTCCTAAAATTCTGGTCCTATTCTGTCATCCTATGTGTACGTCATATTGGCACACTTCCGTATTTATTTTATATTTCATGTCAAACGTTGACAAATCCCTGTCCGCATATCGCAAGCGACTACTTTAATCACCCATATTTCCAAAACCTAAGTTTTTACGGTAACTTGGGTGGTATAGTCCTTCAGTTCTTGTCCTATTCTATCATCCTATATGTACGTCATGTTGGCACACTTCCGTATTTATTTTATAGTTCATGTCAAACTTAGACTACTCGCTCTGCGCACTTCGCAAAGCGACTAATTTAATCACCCATATTTCAAAAAACCTAAGTTTTTAAGGTAACTTGGGTGGTATAGTACTAAAGTTCTGGTCCTATTCCATCATCCTATGTGTACATCATGTTGGCACACTTCCGTATTTATTTTATATTTCAAGTAAAACTTAGACAAATCGCTGACCGCACATCGCAAAGCGACTACTTTAATCAGCGATATTTCCAAAACCTAAGTTTTTAAGGTAACTTGGGTGGTATAGTACTAAAGTTCTTGTCCTATTCTATCACCCTTTGCGATCGTAATGTTGCCTCACTTCGGTATTTATGTTTTATTTCATGTCTTAGTTAGGTGGATCTCTGTCCACACATCGCAAAGCAACTAATTTAATCACCCATATTTATAAAACCTAAATTTTTGCTGTAATTTACGTGATATAATACTAGAGTTCTGGTCCTCCTCTATCATCCTATGTGTACGTCATGTTGCCAAACTTCTGTTTTTATTTTATATTTCATTTCAAACTTAGACAAATCGCTGTCCGCACATCGCAAAGCGACTATTTTAATCACCCATATTTCTAAAACCTAAGTTTTTACGGTAACTTGGTAGGTATAATACTACATTTTTGGTCCTATTCTATCACCTTATGTGTACGTCATGTATCCACAATTCCGTATTTATTTTTATATTTCATGTCCAACGTTGACAAATCGCTGTCCGCACATCGCAAGCGACTACTCTAATCACCCATATTTCCAAAACCTTGGTTTTTACGGCAACTTGGGAGGTATAATACTACATTTCTGGTCCTATTCTATCACCCTATGTGTACGTCATGTTGGCACACTCCCGTATTTATTTTATATTTCATGTCAAACTTAGGCAAATCGCTGACCTAAGATCGCAAAGTGACTACTTTAATCCCCCATATTTCCAAAACCTAAGTTTTTACGGTAACTTGGGTAGTATAATAATAAAGTTCTGGTCCTATTCTATCACCCTATGTGTACGTCATGTTGCCACACTTCCGTATTTAATTTATAATTCATGTCAAAGCTAGACAAATCGCTGTCCGCACATCGCAAAGCGACTAATTTAATCACCCATATTTCCAAAACCTAAGTTTTTAAGGTAACTTGGGTGGTATAGTCCTACAGTTCTTGTCCTATTCTAACATCCTATGTGTACGTCATGTTGGCACACTTCCGTATTTATTTTATAGTTCATGTCAAACTTAGACTACTCGCTCTGCGCACTTCGCAAAGCGTCTACTTTAATCACCCATATTTCCAAAACCTAGGTTTTTACGGTAACTTGGGAGGTATAATACTACATTTCTGGTCCTATTCTATCACCCTATGTGTACGTCATGTTGGCACACTTCCGTATTTATTTTATATTTCATGTCAAACTTAGACAAATCGCTGACCGCACATCGCAAAGGGACTACTTTAATCACCCATATTACCAAAACCTAGGTTTTTACGGTAACTTGGGAGGTATAATACTACATTTCCGGTCATATTCTATTACCCTATGTGTACGTCATGTATCCACAATTCCGTATTTATTTTTATATTTTATGTCAAACTTAGAAAAATCGCTGTCCGCACATCGCAAAGCGACTACTTTAATCACCCATATTTCCAAAACCTAAGTTTTTAACGTAACTTGGGTGGTATAGTTCTAAAATTCTGGTCGTATTCTGTCATCCTATGTGTACGTCATATTGGCACACTTCCGTATTTATTTTATATTTCATGTCAAACGTCGACAAATCGCTATCCGCACATCGCAAAGCGACTACTTTAATCAGCGATATTTCCAAAACCTACGGTTTTAAGGTAACTCGGGTGGTATAGTACTAAAGTTCTGGTCCTATTCTATCATCCTATGTGTACGTCATGTTTGCACACTTCCGTATTTTTTAAAATTTTATTTCAAACTTAGACTAATCGCTGACGGCACATCGCAAAGCGGCTAATTTAATCACCCATATTTCCAAAACCTAAGTTTTTACGGTAACTTGGGTAGTATAATAATAAAGTTCTTGTCCTATTCTATCACCCTATGTGTACGTCATGTTGCCACACTTCCGTATTTATTTTATATTTCATGTCAAAGTTAGGCGGATCTCTGTCCACACATCGCAAAGCGACTAATTTAATCACCCATATTTACAAAACCTAAATTTTTGTGGTAATTTACGTGGTATAATACAAAAGATCTGGTCCTATTCTATCATCCTATGTTTACGTCATGTTGCCACACTTCCGTATTCATTTTATATTTCATGTCAAACTTAGACAAATCGCTGTCCGCACTTCGCAAAGCGACTAATTTAATCACCCATATTTACAAAACCTAATTTTTGTGGTAATTTACGTGGTATAATACTAAAGATCTGGTCCTATTCTATCATCCTATGTGTACGTCATGTTGCCAAACTTCTGTTTTTATTTTATATTTCATTTCAAAATTAGACAAATCGCTGTCCGCACATCGCACAGCGACTACTTTAATCAGCCATATTTCCAAAACCTGAGTTTTTAAGGTAACTTGGGTGGTATAGTACTAAAGTTCTGGTCCTATTCTATCATCCTATGTGCACGTAATGTTTGCACACTTCCGTATTTTTTTAAATTTTATGTCTAACTTAGACAAATCGCTGATCTCACATCGCAAAGTGGCTACTTTAATCACCCATATTTTTTAAAACCTAAGTTTTTACGGTAACGTGGTTGGTATAATACTAAAGTTCTGGTTCTCTTCTATCACCCTAAGTGTACCTAATGGTTGCACACTCCGTATTTATTTTATAATTCATGTCAAACTTAGACAAATCGCTGACCGCACATCGCAAAGCGACTAATTTAATCACCCATATTTACAAAACCTAATTTTTGTGGTAATTTACGTGGTATAATACTAAAGATCTGGTCCTATTCTATCATCCTATGTGTTCGTCATGTTGCCAAACTTCTGTTTTTATTTTATATTTCAGTTCAAACTTAGACAAATCGCTGTCCGCACATCGCAAAGCGACTACTTTAATCACCCATATTTCTAAAACCTAAGTTTTTACGGTAACTTGGGAGGTATAATACTACATTTTTGGTCCTATTCTATCACCCTATGTGTACGTCATGTATCCAAATTCCGTATTTATTTTTATATTTCATATCAAACGTTGACAAATCGCTGTCCGCACATCGCAAGCGACTACTCTAATCACCCATATTTCCAAAACCTTGGTTTTTACGGCAACTTGGGAGGTATAATACTACATTTCTGGTCCTATTCTATCACCCTATGTGTACGTCATGTTGGCATACTCCCGTATTTATTTTATATTTCATGTCAAACTTAGGCAAATCGCTGACCGCACATCGCAAAGTGACTACTTTAATCCCCCATATTTCCAAAACCTAAGTTTTTACGGTAAATTGTGCAGTATAATAATAAAGTTCTGGTCCTATTCTATCACCCTATGTGTACGTCATGTTGCCACACTTCCGTATTTAATTTATAATTCATGTCAAAGCTAGTTAAATCGCTGTCCGCACATCGCAAAGCGACTAATTTAATCACCCATATTTCCAAAACCTAAGTTTTAAGGTAACTTGGGTGGTATAGTACTAAAGTTCTGGTCCTATTCTCTCATCCTATGTGTACGGCATGTTGGCACACTTCCATATTTATTTTATAGTTCATGTCAAACTTAGACTACTCGCTGTCCGCACTTCGCAAAGCGTCTACTTTAATAACCCATATTTCCAAAACCTAAGTGTTTAAGGTAACTTGGGTGGTATAGTACTAAAATTCTGGTCCTATTCTATCATCCTATGTGTACGGCATGTTGGCACACTTCCGTATTTATTTTATATTTCATGTAAAACTTAGACAAATCGCTGTCCGCACATCGAAAAGCGACTACTTTAATCACCCATATTTCCAAAACCTAAGTTTTTAAGGTAACTTGGGTGGTATAGTACTAAAGTTCTGGTCCTATTCTATCATCCTATGTGTACGTCATATTGACACACTTCCGTATTTATTTTATATTTCATGTCAAACGTTGACAAATCGCTGTCCGCACATGGCATGCGACTACTTTAATTACCCATATTTCCAAAACCTAAGTTTTTAAGGTAAATTAAGCGGAATTGTCCTAAAGTTCTTGTCCTATTCTATCATCCTATGTGTACGTCATGTTGGCACATTTCCGTATTTACTTTATATTTCATGTCAAACTTAGACAAACCGCTGTCCGCACATCGCAAAGCGACGACTTTAATCACCCATATTTCCAAAACCTAAGTTTTTACGGTAACTTGGGAGGTATAATACTACATTTCCGGTCATATTCTAATACCCTATGTGTACGTCATGTATCCAAAATTCCGTATTGATTTTTATATTTCATGTCAAACTTAGTCAAATCGCTGTCCGCACATCGGAAAGCGACTACTTTAATCATCCATATTTCCAAAACCTAAGTTTTTACGGTAACTTGGGTGGCTAAAGTTCTGGTCCTATTCTATCATCCTATGTGTACGTCATATTGGCACACTTCCGTATTTATTTTATATTTCATGTCAAACGTTGACAAATCGCTGTCCGCACATCGCAAGCGACTACTTTAATCACCCATATTTCCAAAACCTAGGTTTTTACGGTAACTTAGGAGGTATAATACTACATTTCTGGTCCTATTCTATCACCCTATGTGTACGTCATGTTGGCACACTTCCGTATTTATTTTATATTTCATGTCAAACTTAGACAAATCGCTGACAGCACATCGCAAAGGGACTACTTTAATCACCCATATTTCTAAAACCTAAGTTTTTACGGTAACTTGGGAGGTATAATACTACATTTCTGGTCCTATTCTATCACCCTATGTGTACGTCATGTTGGCACACTTCCGTATTTATTTTATATTTCATGTCAAACTTAGACAAATCGCTGACCGCACATCGCAAAGGGACTACTTTAATCACCCATATTACCAAAACCTAGGTTTTTACGGTAACTTGGGAGGTATAATACTACATTTCCGGTCATATTCTATTACCCTATGTGTACGTCATGTATCCACAATTCCGTATTTATTTTTATATTTCATGTCAAACGTAGACAAATCGCTGTCCGCACATCGCAAAGCGACTACTTTAATCAGCGATATTTCCAAAACCTACGTTTTTAAGGTAACTTGGGTGGTATAGTACTAAAGTTCTGGTCCTATTCTATCATCCTATGTGTACGTCATGTTTGCACACTTCCGTACTTTTTAAAATTTTATTTCAAACTTAGACAAATCGCTGACGGCACATCGCAAAGCGGCTAATTTAATCACCCATATTTCCAAAACCTAAGTTTTTACGGTAACTTGGGTAGTATAATAATAAAGTTCTTGTCCTATTCTATCACCCTATGTGTACGTCATGTTGCCAAACTTCCGTATTTATTTTATATTTCATGTCAAAGTTAGGCGGATCTCTGTCTACACATCGCAAAGCGACTAATTTAATCACCCATATTTCCAAAACCTATGTTTTTAAGGTAACTTGGGTGGTATAGTCCTAAAATTCTGGTCCTATTCTGTCATCCTATGTGTACGTCATATTGGCACACTTCCGTATTTATTTTATATTTCATGTCATACGTTGACAAATCCCTGTCCGCAAATCGCAAAACGACTACTTTTATCACCCATATTTCCAAAACCTAGGTTTTTACGGTAACTTGGGAGGTATTATACTACATTTCTGGTCATATTCTATCACCCTATGTGTACGTAATGTATCCACAATTCCGTATTTATTTTTACATTTCATGTCAAACTTAGACAAATCGCTGTCCGCACATCGAAAAGCGACTAATTTAATCACCCATATTTCCAAAACCTAAGTTTTTACGGTAACTTGGGTGGTATAGTCCTTCAGTTCTTGTCCTATTCTATCATCCTATATGTACGTCATGTTGGCACACTTCCGTATTTATTTTATAGTTCATGTCAAACTTAGACAAATCGCTGTCCGCACTTCGCAAAGCGACTAATGTAATCACCCATATTTCAAAAAACCTAAGTTTTTAAGGTAACTTGGGTGGTATAGTACTAATGTTCTGGTCCTATTCCATCATCCTATGTGTACATCATGTTGGCACACTTCCGTATTTATTTTATATTTCAAGTAAAACTTAGACAAATCGCTGTCCGCACATCGCAAAGCGACTACTTTAATCAGCGATATTTCCAAAACCTAAGTTTTTAAGGTAACTTGGGTGGTATAGTACTAAAGTTCTTGTCCTATTCTATCATCCTTTGCGATCGTAATGTTGCCTCACTTCGGTATTTATGTTTTATTTCATGTCTTAGTTAGGTGGATCTCTGTCCACACATCGCAAAGCAACTAATTTAATCACCCATATTTATAAAACCTAAATTTTTGCTGTAATTTACGTGATATAATACTATAGTTCTGGTCCTCCTCTATCATCCTATGTGTACGTCATGTTGCCAAACTTCTGTTTTTATTTTATATTTCATTTCAAACTTAGACAAATCGCTGTCCGCACATCGCAAAGCGACTATTTAAATCACCCATTTTTCTAAATCCTAAGTTTTTACGGTAACTTGGGAGGTATAATACTACATTTTTGGTCCTATTCTATCACCCTATGTGTACGTCATGTATCCACAATTCCGTATTTATTTTTATATTTCATGTCCAACGTTGACAAATCGCTGTCCGCACATCGCAAGCGACTACTCTAATCACCCATATTTCCAAAACCTTGGTTTTTACGGCAACTTGGGAGGTATAATACTACATTTCTGGTCCTATTCTATCACCCTATGTGTACGTCATGTTGGCACACTCCCGTATTTATTTTATTTTTCATGTCAAACTTAGGCAAATCGCTGACCTAACATCGCAAAGTGACTACTTTAATCCCCCATATTTCCAAAACCTAAGTTTTTACGGTAACTTGGGTAGTATAATAATAAAGTTCTGGTCCTATTCTATCACCCTATGTGTACGTCATGTTGCCACACTTCCGTATTTAATTTATAATTCATGTCAAAGCTAGACAAATCGCTGTCCGCACATCGCAAAGCGACTAATTTAATCACCCATATTTCCAAAACCTAAGTTTTTAAGGTAACTTGGGTGGTATAGTCCTACAGTTCTTGTCCTATTCTAACATCCTATGTGTACGTCATGTTGGCACACTTCCGTATTTATTTTATAGTTCATGTCAAACTTAGACTACTCGCTGTGCGCACTTCGCAAAGCGTCTACTTTAATCACCCATATTTCCAAAACCTAGGTTTTTACGGTAACTTGGGAGGTATAATACTACATTTCTGGTCCTATTCTATCACCCTATGTGTACGTCATGTTGGCACACTTCCGTATTTATTTTATATTTCATGTCAAACTTAGACAAATCGCTGACCGCACATCGCAAAGGGACTTTTTTAATCACCCATATTACCAAAACCTAGGTTTTTACGGTAACTTGGGAGGTATAATACTACATTTCCGGTCATATTCTATTACCCTATGTGTACGTCATGTATCCACAATTCCGTATTTATTTTTATATTTTATGTCAAACTTAGAAAAATCGCTGTCCGCACATCGCAAAGCGACTACTTTAATCACCCATATTTCCAAAACCTAAGTTATTAACGTAACTTGGGTGGTATAGTTCTAAAATTCTGGTCGTATTCTGCCATCCTATGTGTACGTCATATTGGCACACTTCCGTATTTATTTTATATTTCATGTCAAACGTAGACAAATCGCTATCCGCACATCGCAAAGCGACTACTTTAATCAGCGATATTTCCAAAACCTACGTTTTTAAGGTAACTTAGGTGGTATAGTACTAAAGTTCTGGTCCTATTCTATCATCCTATGTGTACGTCATGTTTGCACACTTCCGTATTTTTTAAAATTTTATTTCAAACTTAGACAAATCGCTGACGGCACATCGCAAAGCGGCTAATTTAATCACCCATATTTCCAAAACCTAAGTTTTTACGGTAACTTGGGTAGTATAATAATAAAGTTCTTGTCCTATTCTATCACCCTATGTGTACGTCATGTTGCCACACTTCCGTATTTATTTTATATTTCATGTCAAAGTTAGGCGGATCTCTGTCCACACATCGCAAAGCGACTAATTTAATCACCCATATTTACAAAACCTAAATTTTTGTGGTAATTTACGTGGTATAATACAAAAGATCTGGTCCTATTCTATCATCCTATGTTTACGTCATGTTGCCACACTTCCGTATTCATTTTATATTTCATGTCAAAGTTAGGCGGATCTCTGTCCACACATCGCAAAGCGACTAATTTAATCACCCATATTTACAAAACCTAATTTTTGTGGTAATTTACGTGGTATAATACTAAAGATCTGGTCCTATTCTATCATCCTATGTGTACGTCATGTTGCCAAACTTCTGTTTTTATTTTATATTTCATTTCAAAATTAGACAAATCGCTGTCCGCAAATCGCACAGCGACTACTTTAATCAGCCATATTTCCAAAACCTGAGTTTTTAAGGTAAATTGGGTGGTATAGTACTAAAGTTCTGGTCCTATTCTATCATCCTATGTGCACGTAATGTTTGCACACTTCCGTATTTTTTTTAAATTTTATGTCTAACTTAGACAAATCGCTGATCTCACATCGCAAAGCGACTACTTTAATCACCCATATTTTTTAAAACCTAAGTTTTTACGGTAACGTGGTTGGTATAATACTAAAGTTCTGGTTCTCTTCTATCACCCTAAGTGTACCTAATGGTTGCACACTCCGTATTTTTTTTATAATTCATGTCAAACTTAGACAAATCGCTGACCGCACATCGCAAAGCGGCTAATTTAATCACCCATATTTCCAAAACCTAAGGTTTTACGGTAACTTGGGTGGTATAGTCCTAAAATTCTGGTCCTATTCTATCATCCTATGTTTACGTCATGTTGCCACACTTCCGTATTCATTTTATATTTCATGTCAAAGTTAGGCGGATCTCTGTCCACACATCGCAAAGCGACTAATTTAATCACCCATATTTACAAAACCTAATTTTTGTGGTAATTTACGTGGTATAATACTAAAGATCTGGTCCTATTCTATCATCCTATGTGTACGTCATGTTGCCAAACTTCTGTTTTTATTTTATATTTCAGTTCAAACTTAGACAAATCGCTCTCCGCACATCGCAAAGCGACTACTTTAATCACCCATATTTCTAAAACCTAAGTTTTTACGGTAACTTGGGAGGTATAATACTACATTTTTGGTCCTATTCTATCACCCTATGTGTACGTCATGTATCCAAATTCCGTATTTATTTTTATATTTCATATCAAACGTTGACAAATTGCTGTCCGCACATCGCAAGCGACTACTCTAATCACCCATATTTCCAAAACCTTGGTTTTTACGGCAACTTGGGAGGTATAATACTACATTTCTGGTCCTATTCTATCACCCTATGTGTACGTAATATTGGCATACTCCCGTATTTATTTTATATTTCATGTCAAACTTAGGCAAATCGCTGACCGCACATCGCAAAGTGACTACTCTAATCCCCCATATTTCCAAAACCTAAGTTTTTACGGTAAATTGTGTAGTATAATAATAAAGTTCTGGTCCTATTCTATCACCCTATGTGTACGTCATGTTGCCACACTTCCGTATTTAATTTATAATTCATGTCAAAGCTAGTTAAATCGCTGTCCGCACATCGCAAAGCGACTAATTTAATCACCCATATTTCCAAAACCTAAGTTTTTAAGGTAACTTGGGTGGTATAGTACTAAAGTTCTGGTCCTATTCTATCATCCTATGTGTACGGCATGTTGGCACACTTCCATATTTATTTTATAGTTCATGTCAAACTTAGACTACTCGCTGTCCGCACTTAGCAAAGCGTCTACTTTAATAACCCATATTTCCAAAACCTAAGTTTTTAAGGTAACTTGGGTGGTATAGTACTAAAATTCTGGTCCTATTCTATCATCCTATGTGTACGTCATGTTGGCACACTTCCGTATTTATTTTATATTTCATGTAAAACTTAGACAAATCGCTGTCCGCACATCGAAAAGCGACTACTTTAATCACCCATATTTCCAAAACCTAAGTTTTTAAGGTAACTTGGGTGGTATAGTACTAAAGTTCTGGTCCTATTCTATCATCCTATGTGTACGTCATATTGACACACTTCCGTATTTATTTTATATTTCATTTCAAACGTTGACAAATCGCTGTCCGCACATGGCATGCGACTACTTTAATTACCCATATTTCCAAAACCTAAGTTTTTAAGGTAAATTAAGCGGAATTGTCCTAAAGTTCTTGTCCTATTCTATCATCCTATGTGTACGTCATGTTGGCACATTTCCGTATTTACTTTATATTTCATGTCAAACTTAGACAAACCGCTGTCCGCACATCGCAAAGCGACGACTTTAATCACCCATATTTCCAAAACCTAAGTTTTTACGGTAACTTGGGAGGTATAATACTACATTTCCGGTCATATTCTAATACCCTATGTGTACGTCATGTATCCAAAATTCCGTATTGATTTTTATATTTCATGTCAAACTTAGTCAAATCGCTGTCCGCACATCGGAAAGCGACTACTTTAATCATCCATATTTCCAAAACCTAAGTTTTTACGGTAACTTGGGTGGCTAAAGTTCTGGTCCTATTCTATCATCCTATGTGTACGTCATATTGGCACACTTCCGTATTTATTTTATATTTCATGTCAAACGTTGACAAATCGCTGTCCGCAAATCGCAAGCGACTACTTTAATCACCCATATTTCCAAAACCTAGGTTTTTACGGTAACTTGGGAGGTATAATACTACATTTCTGGTCCTATTCTATCACCCTATGTGTACGTCATGTTGGCACACTTCCGTATTTATTTTATATTTCATGTCAAACTTAGACAAATCGCTGACCGCACATCGCAAAGGGACTACTTTAATCACCCATATTTCTAAAACCTAGGTTTTTACGGTAACTTGGGAGGTATAATACTACATTTCTGGTCCTATTCTATCACCCTATGTGTACGTCATGTTGGCACACTTCCGTATTTATTTTATATTTCATATCAAACTTAGACAAATCGCTGACCGCACATCGCAAAGGGACTACTTTAATAACCCATATTACCAAAACCTAGGTTTTTACGGTAACTTGGGAGGTATAATACTACATTTCCGGTCATATTCTATTACCCTATGTGTACGTCATGTATCCACAATTCCGTATTTATTTTTATATTTCATGTCAAACGTAGACAAATCGCTGTCCGCACATCGCAAAGCGACTACTTTAATCAGCGATATTTCCAAAACCTACGTTTTTAAGGTAACTTGGGTGGTATAGTACTAAAGTTCTGGTCCTATTCTATCATCCTATGTGTACGTCATGTTTGCACACTTCCGTATTTCTTAAAATTTTATTTCAAACTTAGACAAATCGCTGACGGAACATCGCAAAGCGGCTAATTTAATCACCCATATTTCCAAAACCTAAGTTTTTACGGTAACTTGGGTAGTATAATAATAAAGTTCTTGTCCTATTCTATCACCCTATGTGTACGTCATGTTGCCAAACTTCCGTATTTATTTTATATTTCATGTCAAAGTTAGGCGGATCTCTGTCCACACATCGCAAAGCGACTAATTTAATCACCCATATTTCCAAAACCAAAGTTTTTAACGTAACTTGGGTGGTATAGTACTGAAGTTCTGGTCCTATTCTATCATCCTATGTGTACATCATGTTGGCACACTTCCGTTTTTATTTTATATTTCATGTAAAACTTAGACAAATCGCTGTCCGCACATCGCAAAGCGACTACTTTAATCAGCGATATTTCCAAAACCTAAGATTTTAAGGTAACTTGGGTGGTATAGTATTAAAGTTCTGGTCCTATTCTATCATCCTATGTGTACGTCATGTTTGCACACTTCCGTATTTTTTAAAATGTTATTTCAAACTTAGATAAATCGCTGACGGCACATCGCAAAGCGGCTAATTTAATCACCCATATTTCCAAAACCTAAGTTTTTAACGTAACTTGGGTGGTATAGTACTAAAGTTGTGGTCATATTCTATCATCCTATGTGTACATCATGTTGGCACACTTCCGTTTTTATTTTATATTTCATGTAAAACTTAGACAAATCGCTGTCCGCACATCGCAAAGCGACTACTTTAATCAGCGATATTTCCAAAACCTAAGTTTTTACGGTAACTTGGGTGGTATAGTACTAAAGTTCTGGTCCTATTCCGTCATCCTATGTGTACATCATGTTGGCACACTTCCGTATTTATTTTATATTTCATGTAAAACTTAGACAAATCGCTGTCCGCACATCGCAAAGCGACTACTTTAATCAGCGATATTTCCAAAACCTAAGTTTTTAAGGTAACTTGGGTGGTATAGTACTAAAGTTTTTGTCCTATTCTATCACCCTTTGCGATCGTAATGTTGCCTCACTTCGGTATTTATTTTTTATTTCATATCTTAGTTAGGTGGATCTCTGTCCACACATCGCAAAGCAACTAATTTAATCACCCATATTTATAAAACCTAAATTTTTGCTGTAATTTTTGTGATATAATACTATAGTTCTGGTCCTCCTCTATCATCCTATGTGTACGTCATGTTACCAAACTTCTGTTTTTATTTTATATTTCATTTTAAACTTAGACAAATCGCTGTCCGCACATCGCAAAGCGACTATTTTAATCACCCATATTTCTAAAACCTAAGTTTTTACGGTAACTTGGGAGGTATAATACTACATTTTTGGTCCTATTCTATCACCCTATGTGTACGTCATGTATCCAAAATTCCGTATTTATTTTTATATTTCATGTCCAACGTTCACAAATCGCTGTCCGCACATCGCAAGCGACTACTCTAATCACCATATTTCCAAAACCTTGGTTTTTACGGCAACTTGGGAGGTATAATACTACATTTCTGGTCCTATTCTATCACCCTATGTGTACGTCATGTTGGCACACTCCCGTATTTATTTTATATTTCATGTCAAACTTAGGCAAATCGCTGACCGCACATCGCAAAGTGACTACTTTAATCCCCCATATTTCCAAAACCTAAGTTTTTACGGTAACTTGGGTAGTATAATAATAAAGTTCTGGTCCTATTCTATCACCCTATGTGTACGTCATGTTGCCACACTTCCGTATTTAATTTATAATTCATGTCAAAGCTAGACAAATCGCTGTCCGCACATCGCAAAGCGACTAATTTAATCACCCATATTTCCAAAACCTAAGTTTTTAAGGTAACTTGGGTGGTATAGTCCTACAGTTCTTGTCCTATTCTATCATCCTATGTGTACGTCATGTTGGCACACTTCCGTATTTATTTTATAGTTCATGTCAAACTTAGACTACTCGCTGTCCGCACTTCCCAAAGCGTCTACTTTAATCACTTATATTTCCAAAACCTAAGTTTTTAAGGTAACTTGGGTGGTATAGTACTAAAGTTCTGGTCCTATTCTATCATCCTATGTGTACGTCATATTGACACACTTCCGTATTTATTTTATATTTCATGTCAAACGTTGACAAATCGCTGTCCGCACATGGCATGCGACTAATTTAATTACCCATATTTCCAAAACCTAAGTTTTTACGGTAACATGGGTAGTATAATAATTAAGTTCTGGTCCTATTCTATCATCCTATGTGTACGTCATGTTGCCACACTTCCGTATTTAATTTATAATTCATGTCAAAGCAAGACAAATCGCTGTCCGCACATCGCAAAGCGACTAATTTAATCACCCATATTTCCAAAACCTAAGTTTTTAAGGTAACTTGGGTGGTATAGTCCTACAGTTCTTGTCCTATTCTATCATCCTATGTGTACGTCATGTTGGCACACTTCCGTATTTATTTTATAGTTCATGTCAAACTTAGACTACTCGCTGTCCGCACTTCGCAAAGCGTCTACTTTAATCACCCATATTTCCAAAACCTAAGTTTTTAAGGTAACTTGGGTGGTATAGTACTAAAGTTCTGGTCCTATTCTATCATCCTATGTGTACGTCATGTTGGCACACTTCCGTATTTATTTTATATTTCATGTCAAACGTTGACAAATCGCTGTCCGCACATCGCAAGCGACTACTTTAATCACCCATATTTCCAAAACCTAGGTTTTTACGGTAACTTGGGAGGTATAATACTACATTTCTGGTCCTATTCTATCACCCTATGTGTACGTCATGTTGGCACACTTCCGTATTTATTTTATATTTCATGTCAAACTTAGACAAATCGCTGACCGCACATCGCAAAGCGACTACTTTAATCACCCATATTACCAAAACCTACGTTTTTACGGTAACTTGGGAGGTATTATACTACATTTCCGGTCATATTCAATTACCCTATGTGTACGTCATGTATCCACAATTCCGTATTTATTTTTATTTTTTATGTCAAACTTAGAAAAATCGCTGTCCGCACATCGCAAAGCGACTACTTTAATCACCCATATTTCCAAAACCTAAGTTTTTAAGGTAACTTGGGTGGTATAGTCCTAAAATTCTGGTGGTATTCTGTCATCTTATGTGTACGTCATATTGGCACACTTCCGTATTTATTTTATATTTCATGTCAAACGTAGACAAATCGCTGTCCGCACATCGCAAAGCGGCTAATTTAATCACCCATATTTCCAAAACCTAAGTTTTTAACGTAACTTGGGTGGTATAGTACTAAAGTTCTGGTCCTATTCTATCATCCTATGTGTACATCATGTTGGCACACTTCCGTATTTATTTTATATTTCCTGTAAAACTTAGACAAATCGCTGTCCGCACATCGCAAAGCGACTACTTTAATCAGCGATATTTCCAAATCCTAAGTTTTAAAGGTAACTTGGGTGGTATAGTACTAAAGTTCTGGTCCTATTCTATCATCCTATGTGTACGTCATGTTTGCACACTTCCGTATTTTTTAAAATTTTTATTCAAACTTAGACAAATCGCTGACCGCACATTGCAAAGCGGCTACTTTAATCACCCATATTTCCAAAACCTAAGTTTTTACGGTAACATGGTTTGTATAATACTAAAGTTCTGGTTCTCTTCAATCACCCTATGTGTACCTAATGGTGACACACTCCGTATTTATTTTATATTTCATGTCAAACTTAGACAAATCGCTGACGGCACATCGCAAAGCGGCTAATTTAATCACCAATATTTCCAAAACCTAAGTTTTTACGGTAACTTGGGTGGTATAGTAATAAAGTTCTGGTCCTATTCTATCATCCTATGTCTACGTCATATTGGCACACTTCCGTATTAATTTATATTTCATGTCAAACTTTGAAAAATCGCTGTCCGCACGTCGGAAAACGACTACTTTAATCACCCATATTTCCAAAACCTAAGTTTTTACGGTAATTTGGGTGGTATAGTCCTACAGTTCTTGTCCTATTCTATCATCCTATGTGTACGTCATGTTGGCACACTTCCGTATTTATTTTATAGTTCATGTCAAACTTAGACAAATCGCTGTCCGCACTTCGCAAAGCGACTAATTTAATCACCCATATTTCCAAAACCTAAGTTTTTACAGTAACTTGGGTAGTATAATAATAAAGTTCTTGTCCTATTCTATCACCCTATGTGTACGTCATGTTGCCACACTTCCGTATTTATTTTATATTTCATGTCAAAGTTAGGCGGATCTCTGTCCACACATCGCAAAGCGACTAATTTAATCACCTATATTTACAAAACCTAAATTTTTGTGGTAATTTACCTGGTATAATACTAAAGATCTGGTCCTATTCTATCATCCTATGTGTACGTCATGTTGCCAAACTTCTGTTTTTATATTATATTTCATTTCAAACTTAGACAAATCGCTCTCCGCACATCGCAAAGCGACTATTTTAATCACCCATATTTCCAAAACCTAAGTTTTTAAGGTATCTTGGGTGGTATAGTCCTAAAATTCTGGTCCTATTCTGTCATCCTATGTGTACGTCATATTGGCACACTTCCGTATTTATTTTATATTTCATGTCAAACATTGACAAATCGCTGTCCGCACATCGCAAGCGACTACTTTAATCACCCATATTTCCAAAACCTAAGTTTTTAACGTAACTTGGGTGGTATAGTACTAAAGTTCTGGTCCTATTCTATCATCCTATGTGTATATCGTGTTGGCACACTTCCGTATTCATTTTATATTTCATGTAAAACTTAGACAAATCGCTGTCCGCACATCGCAAAGCGACTACTTTAATCAGCCATATTTCCAAAACCTGAGTTTTTAAGGTAACTTGGGTGGTATAGTACTAAAGTTCTGGTCCTATTCTATCATCCTATGTGCACGTAATGTTTGCACACTTCCGTATTTTTTTAAATTGTTTGTCAAACTTAGAGAAATCGCTGATCGCAAATCGCAAAGCGGCTACTTTAATCACCCATATTTCCAAAACCTAAGTTCTTACGGTAACTTGGTTGGTATAATAATAAAGTTCTGGTTCTCTTATATCACCCTAAGTGTACCTAATGGGTGCACACTCCGTATTTATTTTATATTTCATGTCAAACTTAGACAAATCGCTGCCCGCACATCGCAAAGCGGCTAATTTAATCACCCATATTTCCAAAACCTATGGTTTTACGGTAACTTGGGTGGTATAATACTAAAGTTCTTGTCCTATTCTATCACCCTTTGCGATCGTCATGTTGCCTCACTTCGGTATTTATTTTTTATTTCATGTCTTAGTTAGGTGGATCTCTGTCCACACATCGCAAAGCAACTAATTTAATCACCCATATTTATAAAACCTAAATTTTTGCGGTAATTTACGTGATATAATACCATAGTTCTGGTCCTCCTCTATCATCCTATGTGTACGTCATGTTGCCAAACTTCTGTTTTTATTTTATATTTCATTTCAAACTTAGACAAATCGCTGTCCACACATCGCAAAGCGACTACTTTAATCACCCATATTTCCAATACCTAAGTTTTTACGGTAACTTGGGAGGTATAATACTACATTTTTGGTCCTATTCTATCACCCTATGTGTACGTCAGGTATCCACAATTCCGTATTTATTTTTATATTTCATGTCAAACGTTGACAAATCGCTGTCCGCACATCGCAAAGCGACTATTTTAATCACCCATATTTCTAAAACCTAAGTTTTTACGGTAACTTGGGAGGTATAATACTACATTTTTGGTCCTATTCTATCACCCTATGTGTACGTCATGTATCCACAATTCCGTATTTATTTTTATATTTCATGTCCAACGTTCACAAATCGCTGTCCGCACATCGCAAGCGACTACTCTAATCACCCATATCTCCAAAACCTTGGTTTTTACGGCATCTTGGGAGGTATAATACTACATTTCTGGTCCTATTCTATCACCCTATGTGTACGTCATGTTGGCACACTCCCGTATTTATTTTATATTTCATGTCAAACTTAGGCAAATCGCTGACCGCACATCGCAAAGTGACTACTTTAATCCCCCATATTTCCAAAACCTAAGTTTTTACGGTAACTTGGGTAGTATAATAATAAAGTTCTGGTCCTATTCTATCACCCTATGTGTACGTCATGTTGCCACACTTCCGTATTTAATTTATAATTCATGTCAAAGCTAGACAAATCGCTGTCCGCACATCGCAAAGCGACTAATTTAATCACCCATATTTCCAAAACCTAAGTTTTTAAGGTAACTTGGGTGGTATAGTCCTACAGTTCTTGTCCTATTCTATCATCCTATGTGTACGTCATGTTGGCACACTTCCGTATTTATTTTATAGTTCATGTCAAACTTAGACTACTCGCTGTCCGCACTTCGCAAAGCGTCTACTTTAATCACTTATATTTCCAAAACCTAAGTTTTTAAGGTAACTTGGGTGGTATAGTACTAAAGTTCTGGTCCTATTCTATCATCCTATGTGTACGTCATATTGACACACTTCCGTATTTATTTTATATTTCATGTCAAACGTTGACAAATCGCTGTCCGCACATGGCATGCGACTAATTTAATTACCCATATTTCCAAAACCTAAGTTTTTACGGTAACATGGGTAGTATAATAATTAAGTTCTGGTCCTATTCTATCATCCTATGTGTACGTCATGTTGCCACACTTCCGTATTTAATTTATAATTCATGTCAAAGCAAGACAAATCGCTGTCCGCACATCGCAAAGCGACTAATTTAATCACCCATATTTCCAAAACCTAAGTTTTTAAGGTAACTTGGGTGGTATAGTCCTACAGTTCTTGTCCTATTCTATCATCCTATGTGTACGTCATGTTGGCACACTTCCGTATTTATTTTATAGTTCATGTCAAACTTAGACTACTCGCTGTCCGCACTTCGCAAAGCGTCTACTTTAATCACCCATATTTCCAAAACCTAAGTTTTTAAGGTAACTTGGGTGGTATAGTACTAAAGTTCTGGTCCTATTCTATCATCCTATGTGTACGTCATGTTGGCACACTTCCGTATTTATTTTATATTTCATGTCAAACGTTGACAAATCGCTGTCCGCACATCGCAAGCGACTACTTTAATCACCCATATTTCCAAAACCTAGGTTTTTACGGTAACTTGGGAGGTATAATACTACATTTCTGGTCCTATTCTATCACCCTATGTGTACGTCATGTTGGCACACCTCCGTATTTATTTTATATTTCATGTCAAACTTAGACAAATCGCTGACCGCACATCGCAAAGCGACTACTTTAATCACCCATATTACCAAAACCTACGTTTTTACGGTAACTTGGGAGGTATTATACTACATTTCCGGTCATATTCAATTACCCTATGTGTACGTCATGTATCCACAATTCCGTATTTATTTTTATTTTTTATGTCAAACTTAGAAAAATCGCTGTCCGCACATCGCAAAGCGACTACTTTAATCACCCATATTTCCAAAACCTAAGTTTTTAAGGTAACTTGGGTGGTATAGTCCTAAAATTCTGGTGGTATTCTGTCATCTTATGTGTACGTCATATTGGCACACTTCCGTATTTATTTTATATTTCATGTCAAACGTAGACAAATCGCTGTCCGCACATCGCAAAGCGGCTAATTTAATCACCCATATTTCCAAAACCTAAGTTTTTAACGTAACTTGGGTGGTATAGTACTAAAGTTCTGGTCCTATTCTATCATCCTATGTGTACATCATGTTGGCACACTTCCGTATTTATTTTATATTTCCTGTAAAACTTAGACAAATCGCTGTCCGCACATCGCAAAGCGACTACTTTAATCAGCGATATTTCCAAAACCTAAGTTTTAAAGGTAACTTGGGTGGTATAGTACTAAAGTTCTGGTCCTATTCTATCATCCTATGTGTACGTCATGTTTGCACACTTCCGTATTTTTTAAAATTTTTATTCAAACTTAGACAAATCGCTGACCGCACATTGCAAAGCGGCTACTTTAATCACCCATATTTCCAAAACCTAAGTTTTTACGGTAACATGGTTTGTATAATACTAAAGTTCTGGTTCTCTTCAATCACCCTATGTGTACCTAATGGTGACACACTCCGTATTTATTTTATATTTCATGTCAAACTTAGACAAATCGCTGACGGCACATCGCAAAGCGGCTAATTTAATCACCAATATTTCTAAAACCTAAGTTTTTACGGTAACTTGGGTGGTATAGTAATAAAGTTCTGGTCCTATTCTATCATCCTATGTCTACGTCATATTGGCACACTTCCGTATTAATTTATATTTCATGTCAAACTTTGAAAAATCGCTGTCCGCACGTCGGAAAACGACTACTTTAATCACCCATATTTCCAAAACCTAAGTTTTTACGGTAATTTGGGTGGTATAGTCCTACAGTTCTTGTCCTATTCTATCATCCTATGTGTACGTCATGTTGGCACACTTCCGTATTTATTTTATAGTTCATGTCAAACTTAGACAAATCGCTGTCCGCACTTCGCAAAGCGACTAATTTAATCACCCATATTTCCAAAACCTAAGTTTTTACAGTAACTTGGGTAGTATAATAATAAAGTTCTTGTCCTATTCTATCACCCTATGTGTACGTCATGTTGCCACACTTCCGTATTTATTTTATATTTCATGTCAAAGTTAGGCGGATCTCTGTCCACACATCGCAAAGCGACTAATTTAATCACCTATATTTACAAAACCTAAATTTTTGTGGTAATTTACCTGGTATAATACTAAAGATCTGGTCCTATTCTATCATCCTATGTGTACGTCATGTTGCCAAACTTCTGTTTTTATATTATATTTCATTTCAAACTTAGACAAATCGCTCTCCGCACATCGCAAAGCGACTATTTTAATCACCCATATTTCCAAAACCTAAGTTTTTAAGGTATCTTGGGTGGTATAGTCCTAAAATTCTGGTCCTATTCTGTCATCCTATGTGTACGTCATATTGGCACACTTCCGTATTTATTTTATATTTCATGTCAAACGTTGACAAATCGCTGTCCGCACATCGCAAGCGACTACTTTAATCACCCATATTTCCAAAACCTAAGTTTTTAACGTAACTTGGGTGGTATAGTACTAAAGTTCTGGTCCTATTCTATCATCCTATGTGTATATCGTGTTGGCACACTTCCGTATTCATTTTATATTTCATGTAAAACTTAGACAAATCGCTGTCCGCACATCGCAAAGCGACTACTTTAATCAGCCATATTTCCAAAACCTGAGTTTTTAAGGTAACTTGGGTGGTATAGTACTAAAGTTCTGGTCCTATTCTATCATCCTATGTGCACGTAATGTTTGCAAACTTCCGTATTTTTTTAAATTTTTTGTCAAACTTAGAGAAATCGCTGATCGCAAATCGCAAAGCGGCTACTTTAATCACCCATATTTCCAAAACCTAAGTTCTTACGGTAACTTGGTTGGTATAATAATAAAGTTCTGGTTCTCTTATATCACCCTAAGTGTACCTAATGGGTGCACACTCCGTATTTATTTTATATTTCATGTCAAACTTAGACAAATCGCTGCCCGCACATCGCAAAGCGGCTAATTTAATCACCCATATTTCCAAAACCTATGGTTTTACGGTAACTTGGGTGGTATAATACTAAAGTTCTTGTCCTATTCTATCACCCTTTGCGATCGTCATGTTGCCTCACTTCGGTATTTATTTTTTATTTCATGTCTTAGTTAGGTGGATCTCTGTCCACACATCGCAAAGCAACTAATTTAATCACCCATATTTATAAAACCTAAATTTTTGCGGTAATTTACGTGATATAATACCATAGTTCTGGTCCTCCTCTATCATCCTATGTGTACGTCATGTTGCCAAACTTCTGTTTTTATTTTATATTTCATTTCAAACTTAGACAAATCGCTGTCCACACATCGCAAAGCGACTACTTTAATCACCCATATTTCCAAAACCTAAGTTTTTACGGTAACTTGGGAGGTATAATACTACATTTTTGGTCCTATTCTATCACCCTATGTGTACGTCAGGTATCCACAATTCCGTATTTATTTTTATATTTCATGTCAAACGTTGACAAATCGCTGTCCGCACATCGCAAGCGACTACTCTAATCACCCATATTTCCAAAACCTTGGTTTTTATGGCAACTTGGGAGGTATAATACTACATTTCTGGTCCTATTCTATCACCCTATGTGTACGTCATGTTGGCACACTCCCGTATTTATTTTATATTTCATGTCAAACTTAGGCATATCGCTGACCGCACATCGCAAAGTGACTACTTTAATCCCCCATATTTCCAAAACCTTTGTTTTTACGGTAACTTGGGTAGTATAATAATAAAGTTCTGGTCCTATTCTATCACCCTATGTGTACGTCATGTTGCCACACTTCGGTATTTATTTTTTATTTTATGTCTAAGTTAGGTGGATCTCTGTCCACACATCGCAAAGCGACTAATTTAATCACCCATATTTACAAAACCTAAAATTTTGCGGTAATTACCGTGTTCTGATAATAAAGATCTGGTCCTATTCTATCATCCTATGTGTACGTCATATTGGCACACGTCCGTATTTATTATATTTTTCATGTCAAACGTTGACAAATCGCTGTCCGCACATAGCAAGCGACTACTTTAATCACCCATATTTCCAAAACCTAGGTTTTTAACGTAACTTGGGTGGTATAGTACTAAAGATCTGGTCCTATTCTATCATCCTATGTGTATATCGTGTTGGCACACTTCCGTATTTATTTTATATTTCATGTAAAACTTAGACAAATCGCTGTCCGCGAGATTTAAAAGTGTACACTTATAGGCTTATATACTTATCACCCGAGGTAGGCGTACCGTTTCTTCTATCTTTGCCGCAGAGTGAATTTTGAAACAAATATTGATTTGTGCAGGTGAAAAATGCGTTACCGCGAAATAAATAAACTCATCTCACCTTCAGAAAATACACATAAAAAAACAATCAATCAATACAAATATTTACATAATTTCTTTGGTTAGCCTGAACGGGTATTTTTATTTTTATTTTTTTAATTTATTTTTATTCTGTAAAAACGACGGTAATAGATTCTTCGAGAGGGAATTCGCTAAAACGGGCGTGTGGCAACATGACTTAAACATAGGGTGATAGAATAGGACAGGAACTTTAGTATTATACCACTCATGTTACCGTCAAAACTCACGTTTGGGAAACATGGGTGATTAAAGTAGTCGCTATGCGTTAAGCAGACAGCGATCCGTCTTATTTTGACATGACATTTAAAAGGAAAACTATAGCGTGGCAATATGACGTATACACAGGTTGATAGAAAAGGAAGGGAACTTTAGTATTATACCACTCAAGTTGCCGTGAAAACTTAGGTTTGGGAAATATGGGTGATTAAATAAGTCACTATGCGATGTGCTGGCAGCGATCCGTCTAAGTTTGAAATGAAATATTTAAATTAAAAAGGGAAGTGTGGCAACATAACGTATACATAGGATGATAGAATGGAACCAGAACTTTAGTATTATACCATTCGAGTTACCGTGAAAACTTACGTTTTGGAAATACGGTTGATTAAAGTAGTCGCTATGCGATGTGCAGGTAGGCGTCCTTAAAAAAAATTTTTTTGACATAAAAATATAAAATGAAAACGGAACCGTGCCAACATAACGTATACATAGGATGATAGAATGGAACCAGAACTTTAGTATTATACCATTCGAGTTACCGTGAAAACTTACGTTTTGGAAATATGGTAGATTAAAGTAGTCGCTATAGGATGTGCAGACAGCCATCCTTCAAATTTTGACATAAAATATAAAAGAAAAACGGAAGTGTGGCAACATAACGTATACATAGGGTGATAGAATAGGGCAAGAACTTTAGTATTATACCACTCAAGTCACCGTAAAAACTTACGTTTGTGAAATACGGGTGATTAAAGTAGTCACTCTGCAATGTTAGGACAGCGATCCGTCTAGGTTTGACACAAAATATAAAAGAAATACGGAAGCGTGGCAACATAACGTATACATGGGGTGATAGAATAGAACCAGAACTTTAGTATTGTACCAAACAAGTTACCGTCAAAACGTACGTTTGGTAAATATGGTTGATTAAAGTAGTCGCTATGCGATGTGCAGACAGCCATCCATCAAATTTTTTTGACATAAAATATAACAGAAAAACGGAAGCGTGGCAACATAACGTATGCATAGGGCGATAGAATAGGACAAGAACTAAAGTATTATTATACCAATCAAATTAGTAAAATATGTGCACTAGTATAGAATCGTGATTTACAGTAGAACCTTGATAATAAGACTATCAAAGTGATGCTGTAAAGAGTCTCTTTACCAATGTAGACTTTTTATTGAGAAGTTTAAAGGGTTGTACGGAAATGAAAAAGCGACAGACAGTTATATTATAAAAAATAAAAAATTGGTAAAACGATATATTTCACGTTGACAGTTTTAATGTAGGTTAAATAATAAATTAAATGAGGAATAAATTATATACGACTGACTGTCTAATATAAAAATCTGTTATAACGGAAACGTCGACAACGGCAATCACACACAGTACCAACAGCTGTAGGGATATGTAAAAAAAAAAAATAATAATAATAAACAATAAAGTAAATAGTGACGTGTGACTTAAATGATAGATGAACCTGAAGCACAAGGCTAAGTTAATAACGATTGATAGAAATGGTGGCCTTTAGAAAGGCCGTTTTTTGATGCTCTGCGGCGGGCGCTGAGCGGCGAGTGGCGGGCTGTTTACGCCTTCTTCTCGGTCTTCTTGGGCAGAAGTACGGCCTGGATGTTCGGCAGCACACCGCCCTGAGCGATGGTCACTCCGCTTAGCAGCTTGTTGAGCTCCTCGTCGTTGCGGATGGCGAGCTGGAGGTGACGCGGGATGATCCTGGTCTTCTTGTTGTCACGGGCGGCGTTGCCGGCCAACTCGAGCACTTCGGCGGCGAGGTACTCCATGACGGCGGCCAGGTAGACCGGGGCGCCGGCACCGACTCGCTCGGCGTAGTTGCCCTTGCGGAGCAGACGGTGGATACGGCCGACCGGGAACTGGAGACCCGCTCTCGAGGACCTCGACTTTGCCTTCCCCTTCACCTTGCCTCCCTTACCGCGTCCGGACATCTTGTCGATAGTTAGTGGGTAGAATCTCGGAGAGAAGATCGTGCCCCGTCCCCTGAAAGGCCAGCTAAGGTGCATTCGGCGTGCGCTGGAGCCGCGACCAATCAGAGAGCAGGACGCTCCTGATTGGCTGCGGCTCCAGCACACGCGGAATCCACCTTAGACCCCGTAATACAGGGAGAACCAGAGCTGGAGAGGAGGGCCCATCTCGTCTCCCAACTAATTCCTTGTTTGTGAAATTCAGGAAGACTGGCAGCTGGGCTACGATTTGGAAACTGACCTCGCTGCTAGGAGTGAGGGTCTCAGTTGACCAATTCACGGCACGACCGGGAGTCCCGCAATGTTACCGGTGTCAGCGTTTTAACCACTCGTCTGTGTTCTGCCACCAGGCCCCACGTTGTGTGAAATGCGGGGGGGACCACGAGAGGAAGGTCTGCCCAACGCCGAACAATAGCCCCCCCAAATGCTGTAACTGCGGGGGCAGCCACGTGGCCAGTTGGAGGGGGTGCCCCGCTTACAAGCGGGTAGCCGGCTCGCGCCGTGCTACTCACCCCGTCACTGCTCCTGCACGGGCCCAGGCGCGCGCTCCAGCCGGTCCTACGGGGCCGGTGGGAGTAGCGAATGGGAATCCGGCGGGAGCAACTACTGCGCTGAGGCGTGCACCTGCAAATGTGTCTGTGCAGGCTAATCGGCGGGAAGCCGCGGTCAGCCTCCGTCCCGAGCAGCCCAGGGCTGCCCAGGCGGGGCCGTCCTATGCTGCTGCAGTCAAGGGAAGTCAGATCGCCGCTGATCCACCTAAACGCCGACGAAATAGGAGCAAGAAGAATAACAAGAACAATGTGTCTGTCCTAGATAAGAAGGGGGATGAGGCCATGGAGGAGGAGGCAGAGGTAGCTGTAGCTGAGGTTGTGGCCCCGGAAGAGCAGATTCCTGCCTCGGGCCCGCAACAGTCACGGGACACCGCGAGGCCGCAGGCATCCCCCCGAGAGCCACGGGGCGAGAAACTTGTCCCCGCGTCAACTGTGTTCGAGGTGATCACTGAGATCACAAACGTAGTCCTTGGACCCGCCCTCCCGGCAACTGAGCTGCTTGCCGTCATTTTAAATGCCCTGAAAAAGCTGATTGCAGATGGACAGACAGCTTAAGGTGGCTTTGTGGAACGCCAACGGCGTCGTGACCAGGAAGAATGAGCTCCACGTGTTCGCCTCGGATCATGACCTCGATGTGCTGCTGATTTGTGAGACTCACCTGCAACCAAATGTCCGTTTTTCTGTCCCAGGCTATCAGGAGTACCGGACGGACCGAGCACCCCGCCCGGGCCGTCGCGGGAACCCTGGAGGTGGCACGGCCGTCCTTGTTCACCGGCGCCTGACCCACAGGCACATCCCCACCAACACGCTGTTCGAGTCAACTGGGATTGCCGTCCACGTCGGAGGAGCTGAAGTGTTTTTCTTTGCCGTCTATGTATCGCCGGGTGACGCCTTTGATCCGGGTGGTCTGGATGCGTTGTTTGCGGCACAGGGGCCGGTGCTGATTGGGGGTGACCTCAATGCCAAGCACCGGACTTGGCACTGCAGACGCACCAACACCAGGGGGAGGGCGCTCCGGCTGTACGTAGATCAGAGGGGGGACGTAGGTATTGTGGCAACCGTGGAGCCCACCTACTACCCCACTCGGGCGAATGCAACCCCTGACATCCTTGACATGTTTCTGTGCAGGGATCTCCAGCACGAGTTCGAGGTGTCTGTGGTAGATGACCTGTCGTCGGACCACGTTCCCGTTCTGGCGACGTTGGCTGCGTATCCTGCGATGGGTGCCCAACCCCCCGGAGCTTCGGTCAGGACGGACTGGGCCCTGTTTGCTGAGACCATGGAGGAAAGACTGCGCCCCCCATTGTTCATTTCAACCATTAACGACCTTGATTACCAGGTAGCTGAGCTGCACGGCGCACTCGCCGGTGCCTTGACGGCAGCGTCGAGGCCCGCCCCCCCGAGGAACACCCGGTCTTCTCTACCTGCGCACATTCGTGAGCAGATTTCAAAGAGGAGGCGCCTGAGGAGGCAGTGGCAGAGAAACCGTCATCCAGCAGCACGGCGAGCGTTTAATCGACAATGTGAAATTGTCAAGAGATTGTTGCTTGATTACAGGACCGAAACGTGGAATGCCTACTTGTCTGGTCTGGACTTGGGCGATGGCAGTGCCTGGAGGCTGGCAAAGATCCTGCGGAACGAGAAGAAGTCAAACCAACCACTGCACGGCCAACGGGGTCTTGTCTACACGGCGGCGGAGAAGGCGGAGGCCTTTGCTGACACCATGGAGGACCAGTTCACGCCGAATGCCGATATTTTTGATGATGACCATTGTGACTTTGTCGAAGATTACTTGGACGAGTACTTCAGCGTCGAGCCGGAGGAGGAGCTGCCAGCTGTCACCATGGAGGAGATTGAGGAGCTGATCGTCCGCTCGAAGCCGAGAAAAGCAGCAGGGCTTGATGGGGTTGGGTCCCGTGCTCTCCGAGAGGCCCCAGTGTGTTTTCTCATGTTTCTGGTCTCAGTCTTCAACGCGGCCCTTCGCCTCCGTCACTTTCCGGACTGCTGGAAGGTCGCGAAGATAGTCTTAATCCCGAAACCCGGAAAATCCCGCCTCTTTCCACAGAACTTCCGCCCAATCTCACTCCTTTCCACAGTTTCGAAACTTTTCGAAAAAGTCCTGCTATCCCGCCTATCCTCCCTACCTTGAAGGCTTCATCCGGCCTGAACAGTTCGGATTCAGACGGGGGCATTCCACGACGCAGCAGCTTGTGCGGGTGGTCAACAAACTTGTTGACAAACATAACCATAACCTGTGTTCTGTTGCAGTGCTCCTGGACGTCAGCAAGGCGTTTGACAAGGTGTGGCATGAGGGCCTTCTCTTCAAACTCTCCGAGTCCCCTCTGCCAGACGCAGCAGTCCACCTGTTGAGGTCCTACCTCACAGGCAGGACGTTCAGGACCAGTGTCGACGGAGAGCTGTCTACAGCCAGACCCATAGAGGCAGGCGTTCCCCAGGGAAGTGTGCTTGGACCTGTGTTGTATCTTGTTTTTACCAATGACATGCCGACTGTCCCAGGTGTTACTCTGTCGCTGTACGCAGATGATGCGATGTTCATGTGCCACAGCGCGCGTCCCGACAGAGCGGTGCGGGTGATGCAGAGCCAGATGGACGAGTTGTCCCCGTGGTTGGAGAAATGGCGGATTTCTGTCAATGCAGACAAATCACAGGCGATCTGTTTCAAGAAACGACGCCGGATGCCGAGAGCTGCTCCAAGGCCTGTCACGTTGGACGGTCAGCAGATCCCGTGGGCTGCAAGGGTGAAATATCTTGGAATAACGTTTGATTCCAGATTAACGTTCGCCGCGCACGCCCAGAACAAGCTTCTCGAGGCGCGGAAGCTGATTGGACTACTGGACCCCCTCATCGGACGGCGATCCACGATCCCAGTAGGATCAAAAGTGACCATTTTCCTGGCCTGTGTCAGGAGCGTGATCTTGTATGCTTGTACAGCTTGGTGGGCGCTCTGCAGCCGGACGAACAGGACGAAGCTTCAAGCCGTCCAGAACAAGTTCCTGAGGAGAACAACGAGACAGCCGTGGTTCGTGCGGAACGAGACGATTCGTCGGGGACTTCACGTGCCATCCATGGATGAGTTCGCGAGGAGAACGTCAGCGAAGCTGCTGCGGGACGCCGCAATTTCTCACCTGCCTCACATTGCAGAAATAGCGACCAGAAACGGACCCCCGGAGGACTTCCGCCCCCGACCAGCCGCCATCTTGGACTTCGACCCGCCGTAGATCTCCGAGAACACTGGATCTCCAAGCACTGGTGGTTCGCCACCGGTGCCAACCATCGACCTGACTAACCCCCCTTTCAGCTCTTGACGCAGTTTTGCAGATCATCCATCACCACCGGCAATGTTACTAACCGTTATGTTAACAGATTCCATAGCAGTCAGTGGGCAATGCCCAGACACTGCTCGCGGCCGCCAGGAGGCGGCGGCAGGAGAGTTTAGTTGGGTAAAAATCCCACACTACCCGTGAGTTGCTTGCGGTTAACTCCGGGTGCCTTTTGAAGGTTCTCTCCTGTCCTAACAAAAAAAAAAAAAAAAAAAAAAAAACGGACGGCACGATTTCGACTCTCCTCGTCGGGACTACTGATTCATCATGCCACCCAAAGCCAGCGGTAAAGCGGTCAAGAAGGCCGGCAAGGCGCAGAAGAACATCACCAAGGGGGACAAGAAGAAGAAACGCCGCAGGAAGGAGTCGTACGCCATCTACATCTACAAGGTGTTGAAGCAGGTCCACCCCGACACCGGTGTTTCCAGCAAGGCCATGTCCATCATGAACAGCTTCGTCAACGACATCTTCGAGCGCATCGCCGCCGAGGCTTCCCGTCTGGCCCACTACAACAAGCGGTCGACCATCACGTCGCGGGAGATCCAGACCGCGGTGCGACTCCTCCTGCCCGGAGAGCTGGCCAAGCACGCCGTCAGCGAGGGTACGAAGGCGGTGACCAAGTACACCAGCTCCAAGTAAGAAGCCGGGGCGTATCACCGCGCGTCGCCTCTGTTTGGCGCGCCTCAAAAAACGGCCTTTCTAAAGGCCACCACTACACTCAATCGTATGTCCACTTGACTTGTGCCCGTTCTAATATCGACGTTTTACTATAATATTAGTCTACATCAGCGTCTCTGACCACGTTTTCCTTCAATTTTGACGAAAATATATAACTGCCTTATTGCCTGTTTTCACGTCGAAACACGAAATGGGAGTTTGAATTATAAATATTTTGAAAGTTTTATTAAATTTCTTACCATGGTTTCATACAAAAACGAAAATAAAATTACTTTCTGTCAGCTACTATACCTTTTATAAAATCGCCGCCAACTTAGTTAAAACAGTGAACAACTGTTATTGAAGTAAATAATTTAATTTAACACAAACACAAAACACGTATAAGTAACTTAAATTCATTGTACATGTCGCTAATTGACTCGTAGAAATTAGTAAAGGGAAGAGAAAAAGCGGTAAGGATCGGATAACGCTCGCCCGCCGACACAGCGGAGACCGGTTTCACCGGGCCCCGGCGCGGCGGCGGCGCGGTCCGCCCGGGCGAACTCGGGTCGAGCCGCCGGGCTCGGGGCGGGTCCCTGCCGGTGAACGTTTTTCGCCGATTACTCGTAAACGGCTAGATCTAGAGGTAAACACTCGGTTAGACGAAACGTAGGGACGGTCGCGTAGAGTCGAACGACGCGACCGCCACGCCGGTACGGTGTCCGTGAAGGTTTTTATGGACGTAATAAGGATTCCAAATAAAACGGCGAATACCTCGGCGACGCGGCGAAATACCGGCTCGCCGACGGCACCGGCGTGTACAGGAGGAGTAGACGAAGAAAACGAGACGTCTCCGGTCCGGATATCTCTAGCGGTTCGCGAGATACGCTCGTTTTCAGTGTCGGCGGTGATGGGGCTGTCGGCGTTTCCCTTTGATCGAGATAGAAATATATGGGTGGACCGCGTTACAGCCGGTATATATAGTAGCCGTCTTCTGTACGGTACCGCGTCAGGGGACGTGTTCGACAGTCGTTTGACCGAGGCTCTCGGCAGATTTTCGGGCATCGCGGACCGCGGGCGGCCCGGTGACCGATCCCGCAGAATCTTGGCCGATTTTCGGGCATCGCTGACCGCGGGCGGCCCGGTGACCGATCCCCCAGAATCTTGGCCGATTGTCGGGCATCGCGGACTCCGGTCGGCCGTTGATGCCCTGCCACTAGCCGGCCTTGTGTTTAACGTGTCGAGTCCGTTTGTGCTCGAACTTTTGCGTCGATAACTCGGTGAAATAGTGTGTTTGAGCGAGAAATAAAAATATTTAAGAAAAAATTATCGAAAATTACTTATTCGAATATACGATTTCTAGTAGGTTACAGTTAATAGTAAAATCGTTTGTACTGCTTTATATGAATTTGATAACCGGAAATTTAAAAGAAAAATGCATTTTGTTATCAATTCTTGATTAATTAATTTATTTTATAACCCCATTTGTGTTTAGGAATAACGGCTTTTATCATATTATAATTAAAACCCGATTCGGGGGGTATTGACTTTTCACTCTTTTATACATAATAATTAATCTTTATGAACATTGACTTCTATTGATGGGATTCAGTGAAACAGTGGAATAGAGTATGTGTTTGGCGAGTAAAAAGTATTAGGTACAATCGAATACGGAATAAAATTGTTCTTCTATCGTCAATACAATCTGTTGATAGTATATGGATGGGTAGATTAAAAGTGGTTTGTACGAAAATTTGACTTGTTAACGACATTACTGCAGTGTTATATAATTTGAGCGACTGTAACCAATGCAAGTTTGGAAATACAATTACATTTCTACATAATAGTTTGGAAATATTACTGTTATTAACAGACTTTTGCCTCAAGTCTTACAACAGGGCTCAAAAATTAAATTAAAAATCACTCGTAACCATGGAACCATGGCTGCATAAATGAATCAAAAGCATTTTTTTATTTAAAAGTGTACACTTATAGGCTTATATACTTACCACCCGAGGTAGGCGTACCGTTTCTTCTATCTTTGCCGCAGAGTGAATTTTGAAACAAATATTGATTTGTGCAGGTGAAAAATGCGTTACCGCGAAATAAATAAACTCGTCTCATTTTCAGAAAATACACATAAAAAAACAATCAATCAATACAAATATTTACATAATTTCTTTGGTTAGCCTGAACGGGTATTTTTATTTTTATTTTTTTAATTTATTTTTATTCTGTAAAAACGACGGTAATAGATTCTTCGAGAGGGAATTCGCTAAAACGGGCGTGTGGCAACATGACTTAAACATAGGGTGATAGAATAGGACAGGAACTTTAGTATTATACCACTCATGTTACCGTCAAAACTCACGTTTGGGAAACATGGGTGATTAAAGTAGTCGCTATGCGTTGAGCAGACAGCGATCCGTCTTATTTTGACATGACATTTAAAAGGAAAACTATAGCGTGGCAATATGACGTATACACAGGTTGATAGAAAAGGAAGGGAACTTTAGTATTATACCACTCAAGTTGCCGTGAAAACTTAGGTTTGGGAAATATGGGTGATTAAATAAGTCACTATGCGATGTGCTGGCAGCGATCCGTCTAAGTTTGAAATGAAATATAAAATAAAAAGGGAAGTGTGGCAACATAACGTATACATAGGATGATAGAATAGAACCAGAACTTTAGTATTATACCAACCAAGTTACCGTAAAAACTTAGGTTTTGGAAATATGGGTGATTAAATTAGCCGCTTTGCGATGTTCGGTCAGCGATTGGTCTAATTTTGACATGAAATATAAAATAAATACGGAAGTGTGCCAACATTAGGTACACATAGGGTGATAGAATAGAACCAGAACTTTAGTATTATTCCAACCAAGTTACCGTAAAAACTTTGGTTTTGGAAATATGGGTGATTAAATTAGCCGCTTTGCGATGTCCGGACAACGATTTGTCTAATTTTGACATGAAAAATAAAAATAAATACGGAATTGTGGATACATGACGTACACATAGGGTGATATAATAGGACCAGAAATATAGTATCATACCACCGAAGTTACCGTGAAAACTTAGGTTTTGGAAATATGGGTGATTAAACTAGCCGCTTTGCGATCTGCGGTCAGCGATTGGTCTAATTTTGACATGAAATATAAAATAAATACGGAAGTGTGCCAACATTAGGTACACATAGGGTGATAGAATAGAACCAGAACTTTAGTATTGTACCAAACAAGTTACCGTCAAAACGTACGTTTGGTAAATATGGTTGATTAAAGTAGTCGCTATGCGATGTGCAGACAGCCATCCATAAAATTTTTTTGACATAAAATATAACAGAAAAACGGAAGCGTGGCAACATAACGTATCCATAGGGCGATAGAATAGGACAAGAACTAAAGTATTATTATACCAATCAAATTAGTAAAATATGTGCACTAGTATAGAATCGTGATTTACAGTAGAACCTTGATAATAAGACTATCAAAGTGATGCTGTAAAGAGTCTCTTTACCAATGTAGACTTTTTATTGAGAAGTTTAAAGGGTTGTACGGAAATGAAAAAGCGACAGACAGTTATATTATAAAACAATAAAAAAAAATTGGTAAAACGATATATTTCACGTTGACAGTTTTAATGTAGGTTAAATAATAAATTAAATGAGGAATAAATTATATACGACTGACTGTCTAATATAAAAATCTGTTATAACGGAAACGTCGACAACGGCAATCCCAAAGCTGTAGGGATATGTAAAAAAAAAAAATAATAATAATAATAATAATAATAATAATAATAAAGTAAATAGTGACGTGTGACTCAAATGATAGATGAACCTGAAGCACAAAGCTAAGTTAGTAACGATTGATAGAAATGGTGGCCTTTAGAAAGGCCGTTTTTTGATGCTCTGCGGCGGGCGCTGAGCGGCGAGTGGCGGGCTGTTTACGCCTTCTTCTCGGTCTTCTTGGGCAGAAGTACGGCCTGGATGTTCGGCAGCACACCGCCCTGAGCGATGGTCACTCCGCTTAGCAGCTTGTTGAGCTCCTCGTCGTTGCGGATGGCGAGCTGGAGGTGACGCGGGATGATCCTGGTCTTCTTGTTGTCACGGGCGGCGTTGCCGGCCAACTCGAGCACTTCGGCGGCGAGGTACTCCATGACGGCGGCCAGGTAGACCGGGGCGCCGGCACCGACTCGCTCGGCGTAGTTGCCCTTGCGGAGCAGACGGTGGATACGGCCGACCGGGAACTGGAGACCCGCTCTCGAGGACCTCGACTTTGCCTTCCCCTTCACCTTGCCTCCCTTACCGCGTCCGGACATCTTGTCGATAGTTAGTGGGTAGAATCTCGGAGAGAAGATCGTGCCCGGTCCCCTGAAAGGCCAGCTAAGGTGCATTCGGCGTGCGCTGGAGCCGCGACCAATCAGAGAGCAGGACGCTCCTGATTGGCTGCGGCTCCAGCACACGCGGAATCCACCTTAGACCCCGTAATACAGCGAACGGCACGATTTCGACTCTCCTCGTCGGGACTACTGAACCATCATGCCACCCAAAGCCAGCGGTAAAGCGGTCAAGAAGGCCGGCAAGGCGCAGAAGAACATCACCAAGGGGGACAAGAAGAAGAAACGCCGCAGGAAGGAGTCGTACGCGATCTACATCTACAAGGTGTTGAAGCAGGTCCACCCCGACACCGGTGTTTCCAGCAAGGCCATGTCCATAATGAACAGCTTCGTCAACGACATCTTCGAGCGCATCGCCGCCGAGGCTTCCCGTCTGGCCCACTACAACAAGCGGTCGACCATCACGTCGCGGGAGATCCAGACCGCGGTGCGACTCCTCCTGCCCGGAGAGCTGGCCAAGCACGCCGTCAGCGAGGGTACGAAGGCGGTGACCAAGTACACCAGCTCCAAGTAAGAAGCCGGCGGTATCACCGCGCGTCGCCTCTGTTTGGCGCGCCTCAAAAAACGGCCTTTCTAAAGGCCACCATTACACTCAATCGTATGTTCGCTTGACTTGTGCCCGTTCTAATATCGACGTTTTACTATAATACTAGCGTCTCTGACCACGTTTTCCTTCAATTTTGACGAAAATATATAACTGCCATATTGCCTGTTTTCAGGTCGAAACACGGAACGGGAGTTTTAATTATAAATATTTTGAAATTTTTATTCATGGTTTCAGACAAAAACGAAAATAAAAATTACTTTCCGTCAGCTATTATACCGATATAACATCGCCGCCAACTTAGTTAAAACAGTGAACAACTGTTATTTAAGTAAATAGTTTAATTTAACACAAACACAAAACACGTATAAGTAACTTAAATTCATTGTACATGTCACTAATTGACTCGTAGAAAATAGTAAAGGGGCGAGAAAAAGCGTAAGGATCGGATAACACTCGCCCGCCGACACAGCGGACAACCGGCGCGGGTCGCGGGCGAACTCGGGTCGAGCCGCCGGGCTCGGGGCGGGTCCCTGCCGGTGAACGTTTTTCGCCGATTACTCGTAAACGGCTAGATCTAGAGGTAAACACTCGGTTAGACGAAACGTAGGGACGGTCGCGTAGAGTCGAACGACGCGACCGCCACGCCGGTACGGTGTCCGTGAAGGTTTTTATGGACGTAATAAGGATTCCAAATAAAACGGCGAATACCTCGGCGACGCGGCGAAATACCGGCTCGCCGACGGCACCGGCGTGTACAGGAGGAGTAGACGAAGAAAACGAGACGTCTCCGGTCCGGATATCTCTAGCGGTTCGCGAGATACGCTCGTTTTCAGTGTCGGCGGTGATGGGGCTGTCGGCGTTTCCCTTTGATCGAGATAGAAATATATAGGTGGACGTGACGTGACGTGATCGTGAGGTTCCAGTGGCCGGGTCGGCACACTGAGGCTGTTATAGGGATTTTCCCTCTTCAGCCTTGGACAGGTGGGTTAGGGTTGCGCACAGCTGCAGGACTTTGTAGTTCAATACGAGAGTAGTTCAATACGAATGCCTGCAGCTGTGCTGGTTGTTGGTTGGTGATGGTTGGGTGTGGATTTCGGTGGGGTTAGTGTGGGTTGGGCAGTGGTGCGTTGTGGTCGAGTTTCGCTGTGAGGTGTTTTGTCTGGTGATGACGGGTGGTTCGTTGAGAGTGTGGATGGGGCGTTGCAGCAGGGCTTTGCAGTTTAATACGAGATTAAGTTACATACGAATGCCTGCTGCTACGCTGGTAATGTGTTTCGGAAGTTTTGTGTGGTTCTTGCGTGAGGTGCAGTGATGTGGTGTTAGTCGGGGAGTGGCGTCTTTCAAGGTGGGTGATGGTGGGTGGGTTGGTCAGGGTAGGGTCAGGGCAGGGTCGCTTCCAAAAAATTTTGGTACGGTCGCAGGCCTACGGCCTGTACCGTACTCCGGTGGTGTTGGTCTGGAGGGCTATGGTGGGGGTTGGGGCAGTTGGGGTGGTTGGGGTGGGGGTGGGTTGTCGAGGGCTACAAGGTGGTGAAGCGTCAGGCTGGGTCGGTTGGTGAAGTAGGGTTGAAAGAAAGGCTGGAGGATGTCTGAGGAGCGGGCTCGGTCGAGGTATTTGGAGTTGAGTTGGGTGAGGAAGTCTCGGAGGGGAGGAACAGTGTGGGCGTCGTAGGCAGTTTGGTTTCGGGTCCAGGGAGGGAGATGGGCTGCCAGCCGAAGGGCACGCCTTTCGGTGGCTTCAAAGCTGGAAATGAAGTGATCTGGGGCGGAGAGCAGGAGAGGATGGGCGAAGGTGAGCACGGGACGGATGACGGAGGTGTAAATCCGGGAGAGGGTCGTTTGGGAGCAGGGACGGTGGCGGTTGTTCAGGATTCTCATGGCTTTGAGGCGGGATGTGGCTCGTTTTTTGGTTTGACGGAGGTGTGGGAGGAAGGAGAGTTTGGAGTCGAGTGTGACCCCGAGGTAAGTGCAGGATTTTTTCAGAGGAATGCGGACTCGGTTGAGAAGGATGGGATCGGAGTTGATGCGGGCGAAGCGACGCGCATGGAAATTGAAGAAGCAGAGTTGGGTTTTGGAAGTGTTGAGGGAAATGCGCCAGTGGTTGCAGTAGGAAAGGTAGTCGGTCAGTGTTTGTGTCATTTTGCGGATGAGGTTGTCCTGTCGTCTGTCTGACACCCAGAATGCGGTATCGTCAGCGAACTGAGCGAGACCGCACGAGGTGTCTGTGGGAGTACGTGGAACGGGGGCAGGCAGGTCGCGGACGTAGATGAGGTAGAGAAGAGGAGAGATGGCGGAACCTTGGGGGACGCCGGCTTCCAGGGTGAAGGGGGAGGATAGGGAGCCACGGAAACGCACCTGAGCGGTCCGTCCGTCGAGGAAGTGGGAGATCCATCGGATGACGGGGAGGGGCAGTTGGAGGTGGAGGAGTTTGGACCGGAGGCCATTGTGCCAAACGGTGTCGAAGGCCTTCTGGACATCCATGAGGGCTAGGATTGTTGGGCGGTGGAGGGAGTTGTTTGTTTGGAGGCATGTGACGACCCGCAGAAGCTGGTCGTACATGTTGACTCCGGGACGAAAGCCGGCTTGGGTGAGTGGAAGGAGATTGAGAGAGTTGAGGTGGGTGTGGAGCCTTGAGGTTAGGACTTTTTCGAAGAGTTTTGAAAGGGTGGAGGTGAGACTGATTGGGCGATAGTTGCTTGGGTTTCGGGGATCCTTGTGGGGCTTGGCGAAGAGGATGACATGGGCGTGTTTCCAGGAGGGGGGAGAGTAGCCGAGAAGGAGGATTGAGGTGAAGAGTGTTGTCAGAAGACGGATGAGAATTGGTGGAGATTGTTTGATGAGGAGGTTGGAGATTCCATCGGGGCCGGGGGCGGTGTTGCGGAGGTGGCGTCGTTTCCGATCCACCTCCTGGAAGGTGATGGGACTCAGGAGGTCGTGGTCGGGAAGATCGTCGGGGATGGTGTCAGGGGGGTGGAAGGTGTCGTGTTGTCGAGTGACCAGTGCGTTGGTGAGAGTGAAGTGGTTGTCGTCAAAGTCAGGGTGCATGGGGACAGAGTGGATGGTGGAGAGGGAGTCACGGAAGGCCTCAGCGATGCCTTGGCTGTCCGAGACGACCGCGTCATTGACCAGGAGGGATCCGGAGGGAGTGGAGGGACTGTTGTAGTGTTTGACGAGACGCCAAAAACTACGAGGGTTGTTGTGGAAGTCGGAATCTGCCTTCTCGCACACCTTCATCGCCCTGTCGTCTCGAAAGGAGCAGACTGCAACCTTAACGCGATCGACTAGGGCTCTGTAGGCAGCGTGGAGGTAGGGGGAGGTAGGATCACGGAGGAGGAGTCGCCTGGCGCGGCGTTTGGCTTTGATGAGGGCTATGACGTCTGGAGGAAGGCGGAGGGGGGTGTGAAGAACACGTTTCGTGGGGACGGAGGCTTCCTTGGCGGAAAGGATTGCTGTGGTGATGGATGAGTGGAGGTCGTCAATTTGGCCGGGTGTGCGTGGGGGTGGTTGCTGGGTCAGTGGAGTGAGAGATGTGGTGAGGGAGCGGTTATAGGAATCCCAGTCTGCATTCTTGTAGTCGGAGACGTAGAATGCATCATGGGTGTCGGATTTGAAGGGGTAAGGGCGGATTTTCAAGTCAAAAATGAGAGGAACGTGGTCGGAACCTATGTCGTGGCCGGAGAGGACTTTTATGATTTTCCGGGATAGTTCGGGGGATGTGATGAGCTTGTCGGGGGATGTAGGGAGTTGGCCTTCGTGGTTCGGGTAACGTGTGGGAGGGGTCATGTGGTGGTGGAGTCGAGCGTCCAGGAGAAATTGGAAAAGGAGGCGGCCCGGGGGCGTAGTGGTACGATCCCCCAGGGCCTGGTGGTGACAGTTCAGGTCTGCCGCTATTACCAGTCGTGGGTGGGTAGCGGCAACCTGTTCCATCAGGTCGATGAGGTCGGGGTCAAGAGGGTTGGCGTGGAGGGTAAGAAGAGTGAAGGGGGGTTGCCTAGGTAGGCGAACAGATGCCATGAGGGCGGAAGCCGGGTTACCAGGGAGAGGGAGGTGACGGACGTCGAGTTCGGATCGGAAGGCGATGGCAAGGCCACCGGACCGGGGAAGGTTGTCACGGCGGAGGAGGGAAAAGCCGGGGAGGGAAGCTCGGGTGGTGGGGGACAGTTTGGTTTCGTTGAGGGTTAGGATGTCCAGGTGGTAGTCGGTGATGAGGTCGATGAGGGCGGAACGCCTGGTTCGGAAGGAGTTGAGGTTGATGTGGCAGAGGCGGAGACAAGAGCGGGTTTTAGTGACGACCGGCATTGGAAGGACGTTTGGAGGCGGTGTGGATGACGCTCAGCCCATTGCCAGCCTCGTGCAAAATGGTGCGGGTCTCAAACAAACGTTTGGTGACGCCGTTGACCGTATCACGAACTCGCTGCTGACCTTGGGCGGGAGCGGAGGCGAGGAGGAGCGACAGCAGGGCGTCAAAGGTCCTTTTGAAGCCGTCGCTCAGGGTGGTTAGGAGTTGATCGAGGAATGAGTTGAGAGCTTCGAGGGTGACGAAGTTGGTGGGGGGCTGTGGTTGGTCGGAGGTTTCGGGGCAGGGGACGGCAGTTGAAGGGCCTGTGGAGGGTGTCGGGTTTGTGGAGGGTTGTTGTTCGTTTTGGGATGTGGCATCGGGGTCCGGGTCGGAAGTGGTTGTGGGGGCCAGAAGGTTGTCAGGTTTGAGGGCCGGGAAGTCGGAGAGACGAAGGTCCCACGGGTTCGATTTCGGGGGGTTGGGAGGAGGAATGATCTTGACAGGGCGGGTCGCATGGGGGTCATTTTGGTCTTTTGGGTACTTGGGGCAGGATCGCTGGCCTGTGTAGTGCCCGTACCTATTACAGGTAGCGCAGTATGACCGGGTCAGATCATGGCCCTCATGGTCACACCGTCCGCTAGAAGGCGGAGCGGACAGTCCACAGACGCGGCAGCGGGGATTGGGGCTTTGGCAGGTGGAGTCGTCATGCCCATAGTCATGGCATCGTCCGCATGGTCTGATCAGGACGTTCCGCGGGGCCTCAACCTTATAGGGACGCCCATGAACCGAGAGGCCGTCGCGAAGTAGTGCCTCACAACAAGACCGGCAAGACATGAAGAGTCTTACCAGCCCCGTCGATTGGCCGTCCCGCGCGACGATCCTCTGGGCACGGGCGAACCTACCAGAACAAGGACAGGAAGGCGGGTGGCTCAAAGCCTCCAAAAACTCATTGTCCTCGATCTCGGAGGCGACCCCACGGACCACAACATGGACAAGCGGGGAGCGGGGGGGTTGTTGTCTCGAGGAGGGAGTTTTGGTCGGTTTGCGTGGGGGTGGGGCGGGAACGTATTTGGATTGAGGGCCGAAAGTGGATGGGGGGATTGCAGTCTGGAAGGCTGTGGCGTCGTCTGAGGATTGGAAAACAAGGAGGGTGGTTTGGTTTTTGTGCGAAAAGTGGTTTGTGGGGATTGGAAACTTGAGATGGTTGAGGTTCATGAGTCGGGCGATGTGGAACGGGTTGTTGGCTCCGGCGATGTGGTTGGTGATGTGGATGCGGTTTGAGGGGCCAGGGGCTGGGGTAGGAGGGATGGTGTGAGAGTGGGTGGGGGATGACGGTGATGTCTGTTGTTCAGGTAGAGTGGGAGTGTCAGGCTGTTGGGTGGTTTGCGGCGGGAGTAGCGACGGTGGTGGGCGGGTTGGGGAGTGAGTGTCGATGTGCTGGTGATCGGGGTCGGCCGGGGACGGCGAGCGGGAGTTTGAGGGTGAGGAGCTTGGAGACGGGCTGTGGTGTGGTCTGTTGGGTTTGGAGTTTGGACCGTGGTTGAACGTCGGGTGGAAAGTGTTTGTTGTCCGGCGTGAGTCAGTGCGGTGGGCGTGGGGTTTGTTTGGGGCAGCGGGGGTTTTCGGGTCAAGTGGTTTGGCGCGTGGGCGCAGGTTGGGCGGTGAGAAGTGGTCGGAGGGACTGACGTTGACTAGCCGGGACTTTGGGCGCAATTGTTGCTGTTCAATACGAGTGCCCGGCTTGGTCTCGGTCGAGGGAAACCTGTCCTTAAGCCTAGAGGGGTCCCTAGCCGCAGGATGCTTACCCAAACCTCCGGATCCCAGCGAAGACATCACGGCAGGCGGGGGGAAGGTGGCGGGCGGGAGGGGCGTGGGGGTGGAGCAAAGGGCAGGAGGGTTCAGACTTAAACCAGCCAGGACTTTTGGCACAAGCTATTAAGTTATACGAGTGCCCAGCGTGGTGTCGGTCCGACGGGGGGTGGGGGGGAGTGGCTCGCACACAACCGAGGGACTCGGGGGCAATGAACCCGCGAGCACAAAGGCGTGGGTTCGCCGGAGGGGGCGGGAGTGACTAACACACGACCGAGCGACTCGGGGCAATGAACCCGCGTGTACACTGGCGTGGGCTCGCCTGTGGGAGTGGTTAGCACACAGCCGAGCGACCCGGGGCAATAAACCCGCGTGAAGCCGGTGTGGGTTCACCGGAGGAGGAGGGAGTGGCTACTCAGTCACAGCCTAGCGACTCGGGGCAATGAACCCGCGTGTACGCCGGTGTGTGTTCACCGAAAGGTTGGGGGGGTGGCTACTCAGTCACAGCCTAGCGACCCGGGGCAATGAAGCCCCGCGTAAACGCCGGTGTGTGTTCACCGATAGGAGGAGGGAGTGGCTACTCAGTCACAGCCTAGCGACCCGGGGCAATGAAGCCCCGCGTAAACGCCGGTGTGTGTTCACCGATAGGGGGAGGGAGTGGCTACTCAGTCACAGCCTAGCGACCCGGGGCAATGAAGCCCCGCGTAAACGCTGGTGTGTGTTCACCGAAAGGAGGAGGGAGTGGCTACTCAGTCACAGCCTAGCGACCCGGGGCAATAAACCCGCGTGAACACTGGTGTGGGTTCACCGAAAGGAGGAAGGAGTGGGTGGCTACTCAATCACAGCCGAGCGTCCCGGGGCAATAAACCCGCGTGAGCACTGGTGTGGGTTCACCGGTAGGGGATGGGTAGGGTCGAAGATCTAGAAGGTCTAGTAGTCTAGGCGAGGAGACTGCGGCGACTGGAGTCGGGCAGATTCGTGGGTCGATACAGCTGGGCAGGTGCACTCTGGAACGTAGAGGGCGCTCTCTGGAATGCAGGTAGTCCGCTCAGCTCGGAGGTCCGATGTGGAATGATAGGTGGACCGCGTTACAGCCGGTATATATAGTAGCCGTCTTCTGTACGGTACCGCGTCAGGGGACGTGTTCGACAGTCGTTTGACCGAGGCTCTCGGCAGATTTTCGGGCATCGCGGACCGCGGGCGGCCCGGTGACCGATCCCGCAGAATCTTGGCCGATTTTCGGGCATCGCTGACCGCGGGCGGCCCGGTGACCGATCCCCCAGAATCTTGGCCGATTGTCGGGCATCGCGGACTCCGGTCGGCCGTTGATGCCCTGCCACTAGCCGGCCTTGTGTTTAACGTGTCGAGTCCGTTTGTGCTCGAACTTTTGCGTCGATAACTCGGTGAAATAGTGTGTTTGAGCGAGAAATAAAAATATTTAAGAAAAAATTATCGAAAATTACTTATTCGAATATACGATTTCTAGTAGGTTACAGTTAATAGTAAAATCGTTTGTACTGCTTTATATGAATTTGATAACCGGAAATTTAAAAGAAAAATGCATTTTGTTATCAATTCTTGATTAATTAATTTATTTTATAACCCCATTTGTGTTTAGGAATAACGGCTTTTATCATATTATAATTAAAACCCGATTCGGGGGGTATTGACTTTTCACTCTTTTATACATAATAATTAATCTTTATGAACATTGACTTCTATTGATGGGATTCAGTGAAACAGTGGAATAGAGTATGTGTTTGGCGAGTAAAAAGTATTAGGTACAATCGAATACGGAATAAAATTGTTCTTCTATCGTCAATACAATCTGTTGATAGTATATGGATGGGTAGATTAAAAGTGGTTTGTACGAAAATTTGACTTGTTAACGACATTACTGCAGTGTTATATAATTTGAGCGACTGTAACCAATGCAAGTTTGGAAATACAATTACATTTCTACATAATAGTTTGGAAATATTACTGTTATTAACAGACTTTTGCCTCAAGTCTTACAACAGGGCTCAAAAATTAAATTAAAAATCACTCGTAACCATGGAACCATGGCTGCATAAATGAATCAAAAGCATTTTTTTATTTAAAAGTGTACACTTATAGGCTTATATACTTACCACCCGAGGTAGGCGTACCGTTTCTTCTATCTTTGCCGCAGAGTGAATTTTGAAACAAATATTGATTTGTGCAGGTGAAAAATGCGTTACCGCGAAATAAATAAACTCGTCTCATTTTCAGAAAATACACATAAAAAAACAATCAATCAATACAAATATTTACATAATTTCTTTGGTTAGCCTGAACGGGTATTTTTATTTTTATTTTTTTAATTTATTTTTATTCTGTAAAAACGACGGTAATAGATTCTTCGAGAGGGAATTCGCTAAAACGGGCGTGTGGCAACATGACTTAAACATAGGGTGATAGAATAGGACAGGAACTTTAGTATTATACCACTCATGTTACCGTCAAAACTCACGTTTGGGAAACATGGGTGATTAAAATAGTCGCTATGCGTTGAGCAGACAGCGATCCGTCTTATTTTGACATGACATTTAAAAGGAAAACTATAGCGTGGCAATATGACGTATACACAGGTTGATAGAAAAGGAAGGGAACTTTAGTATTATACCACTCAAGTTGCCGTGAAAACTTAGGTTTGGGAAATATGGGTGATTAAATAAGTCACTATGCGATGTGCTGGCAGCGATCCGTCTAAGTTTGAAATGAAATATAAAATAAAAAGGGAAGTGTGGCAACATAACGTATACATAGGATGATAGAATAGAACCAGAACTTTAGTATTATACCAACCAAGTTACCGTAAAAACTTAGGTTTTGGAAATATGGGTGATTAAATTAGCCGCTTTGCGATGTTCGGTCAGCGATTGGTCTAATTTTGACATGAAATATAAAATAAATACGGAAGTGTGCCAACATTAGGTACACATAGGGTGATAGAATAGAACCAGAACTTTAGTATTATTCCAACCAAGTTACCGTAAAAACTTTGGTTTTGGAAATATGGGTGATTAAATTAGCCGCTTTGCGATGTCCGGACAACGATTTGTCTAATTTTGACATGAAAAATAAAAATAAATACGGAATTGTGGATACATGACGTACACATAGGGTGATATAATAGGACCAGAAATATAGTATCATACCACCGAAGTTACCGTGAAAACTTAGGTTTTGGAAATATGGGTGATTAAACTAGCCGCTTTGCGATCTGCGGTCAGCGATTGGTCTAATTTTGACATGAAATATAAAATAAATACGGAAGTGTGCCAACATTAGGTACACATAGGGTGATAGAATAGAACCAGAACTTTAGTATTGTACCAAACAAGTTACCGTCAAAACGTACGTTTGGTAAATATGGTTGATTAAAGTAGTCGCTATGCGATGTGCAGACAGCCATCCATAAAATTTTTTTGACATAAAATATAACAGAAAAACGGAAGCGTGGCAACATAACGTATCCATAGGGCGATAGAATAGGACAAGAACTAAAGTATTATTATACCAATCAAATTAGTAAAATATGTGCACTAGTATAGAATCGTGATTTACAGTAGAACCTTGATAATAAGACTATCAAAGTGATGCTGTAAAGAGTCTCTTTACCAATGTAGACTTTTTATTGAGAAGTTTAAAGGGTTGTACGGAAATGAAAAAGCGACAGACAGTTATATTATAAAAAATAAAAAAAATTTGTAAAACGATATATTTCACGTTGACAGTTTTAATGTAGGTTAAATAATAAATTAAATGAGGAATAAATTATATACGACTGACTGTCTAATATAAAAATCTGTTATAACGGAAACGTCGACAACGGCAATCCCAAAGCTGTAGGGATATGTAAAAAAAAAAAATAATAATAATAATAATAATAATAATAATAATAAAGTAAATAGTGACGTGTGACTCAAATGATAGATGAACCTGAAGCACAAAGCTAAGTTAGTAACGATTGATAGAAATGGTGGCCTTTAGAAAGGCCGTTTTTTGATGCTCTGCGGCGGGCGCTGAGCGGCGAGTGGCGGGCTGTTTACGCCTTCTTCTCGGTCTTCTTGGGCAGAAGTACGGCCTGGATGTTCGGCAGCACACCGCCCTGAGCGATGGTCACTCCGCTTAGCAGCTTGTTGAGCTCCTCGTCGTTGCGGATGGCGAGCTGGAGGTGACGCGGGATGATCCTGGTCTTCTTGTTGTCACGGGCGGCGTTGCCGGCCAACTCGAGCACTTCGGCGGCGAGGTACTCCATGACGGCGGCCAGGTAGACCGGGGCGCCGGCACCGACTCGCTCGGCGTAGTTGCCCTTGCGGAGCAGACGGTGGATACGGCCGACCGGGAACTGGAGACCCGCTCTCGAGGACCTCGACTTTGCCTTCCCCTTCACCTTGCCTCCCTTACCGCGTCCGGACATCTTGTCGATAGTTAGTGGGTAGAATCTCGGAGAGAAGATCGTGCCCGGTCCCCTGAAAGGCCAGCTAAGGTGCATTCGGCGTGCGCTGGAGCCGCGACCAATCAGAGAGCAGGACGCTCCTGATTGGCTGCGGCTCCAGCACACGCGGAATCCACCTAAGGCCCCGGAAAACGCCGCGAAAACACGATTTCGACTCTCCTCGTCGGGACTACCGATTCATCATGCCACCCAAAGCCAGCGGTAAAGCGGTCAAGAAGGCCGGCAAGGCGCAGAAGAACATCACCAAGGGGGACAAGAAGAAGAAACGCCGCAGGAAGGAGTCGTACGCGATCTACATCTACAAGGTGTTGAAGCAGGTCCACCCCGACACCGGCGTTTCCAGCAAGGCCATGTCCATCATGAACAGCTTCGTCAACGACATCTTCGAACGCATCGCCGCCGAGGCTTCCCGTCTGGCCCACTACAACAAGCGGTCGACCATCACGTCGCGGGAGATCCAGACCGCGGTGCGACTCCTCCTGCCCGGAGAGCTGGCCAAGCACGCCGTCAGCGAGGGTACGAAGGCGGTGACCAAGTACACCAGCTCCAAGTAAGAAGCCGGCGGTATCACCGCGCGTCGCCTCTGTTTGGCGCGCCTCAAAAAACGGCCTTTCTAAAGGCCACCACTACACTCAATCGTATGTCCGCTTGACTTGTGCCCGTTCTAATATCGACGTTTTACTATAATACTAGCGTCTCTGACCACGTTTTCCTTCAATTTTGACGAAAATATATAACTGCCATATTGCCTGTTTTCACGTCGAAACACAAAATGGGAGTTTTAATTATAAATATTTTGAAATTTTTATTAAATTTCTTACCATGGTTTCAGGCAGAAACGAAAATAAAATTACTTTCTATCAGCTATTATACCGATATAACATCGCCGCCAACTTAGTTAAAACAGTGAACAACTGTTATTTAAGTAAAAATAGTTTAATTTAACACAAACACAAAACACGTATAAGTAACTTAAATTCATTGTACATGTCACTAATTGACTCGTACAAATTAGTAAAGGGGCGAGAAAAAGCGTAAGGATCGGATAACACTCGCCCGCCGACACAGCGGACAACCGGCGCGGGTCGCGGGCGAACTCGGGTCGAGCCGCCGGGCTCGTGGCGGGTCCCTGCCGGTGAACGTTTTTCGCCGATTACTCGTAAACGGCTAGATCTAGAGGTAAACACTCGGTTAGACGAAACGTAGGGACGGTCGCGTAGAGTCGAATGACGCGACCGCCACGCCGGTACGGTGTCCGTGAAGGTTTTTATGGGCGTTATAAGAATATGAAATAAAACGGCGAATACCTCGGCGGCGCGGCGAAATACCGGCTCGCCGACGGCACCGGCGTGTACAGGAGGAGTAGACGAAGAAAACGAGACGTCTCCGGTCCGGATATCTCTAGCGGTTCGCGAGATACGCTCGTTTTCAGTGTCGGCCGCGAGGGGGCTGTCGGCGTTTCCCTTTGATCGAGATAGAAATATATAGGTGGACCGCGGTACAGCCGGTATATAAAGCACCGTCTTCTGTACGGTACCGCGTCAGGGGACGTTGGAGACGTTCGTTTGACCGAGGATCTTGGCAGATTTTCGGGCATCGCTGACCCCGGGCGGCCCGGTGACCGATCCCCCAGAATCTTGGCCGATTTTCGGGCATCGCGGACTCCGGTCGGCCGTTGATGCCCTGCCACTAGCCGGCCTTGTGTTTAACGTGTCGAGTCCGTTTGTGCTCGAACTTTAGCGTCGATAACTCGGTGAAATAGTGTGTTTGAGCGAGAAATAAAAATATTTCAGAAAAAACTATCGAAAATTACTTATTCGAATATACGATTTCTAGTAGGTTACAGTTAATAATAAAATCGTTTGTACTGCTTTATATGAATTTTGTAATCGGAAATTTAAAAGAAAAATGCATTTTGTTATCAATTCTTGATTAATTAATTTATTTTATAACCCCATTAGTGTTTAGGAATAACGGCTTTTATCATATTATAATTAAAACCCGATTCGGGGGCTATTGACTTTTCACTCTTTTATACATAATAATTAATCTTTATGAACATTGACTTCTATTGATGGGATTCTGTGAAACAGTGGAATAGAGTATGTGTTTGGCGAGTAAAAAGTATTAGGTACAATCGAATACGGAATAAAATTGTTCTTCTATCGTCAATATAATCTGTTGATAGTATATGGATGGGTAGATTAAAAGTGGTTTGTACGAAAATTTGACTTGTTAACTACATTACTGCAGTGTTATATAATTTGAGCGACTGTAACCAATGCAAGTTTGGAAATACAATTACATTTCTACATAATAGTTTGGAAATATTACTGTTATTAACAGACTTTTGCCTCAAGTCTTACAACAGGGCTCAAAAATTAAATTAAAAATCACTCGTAACCATGGAAACGGCTGCGTAAATGAATCAAAAGCATTTTTATTTAAAAGTGTACACTTATAGGCTTATATCCTTACCACCCGAGGTAGGCGTACCGTTTCTTCTATCTTTGCCGCAGAGTGAATTTTGAAACAAATATTGATTTGTGCAGGTGAAAAATGCGTTACCGCGAAATAAATAAACTCGTCTCACCTACAGAAAATACACATAAAAAACAATCAATCAATACAAATATTTACATAATTTCTTTTGTTAGCCTGAACGGGTATTTTTATTTTTATTTTTTAAATTTATTTTTATTCTGTAAAAAACGACGGTAATAGATTCTTCCAGAGGGAATTCGCTAAAACGGGCGTGTGGCAACATGAATTAAACATAGGGTGATAGAATAGGACAGGAACTTTAGTATTATACCACTCAAGTTACCGTCAAAACTTACGTTTGGGAAACATGGGTGATTAAAGTAGTCGCTATGCGTTGAGCAGACAGCGATCCGTCTTATTTTGACATGACATTTAAAAGGAAAACTATAGCGTGGCAATATGACGTATACACAGGTTGATAGAAAAGGAAGGGAACTTTAGTATTATACCACTCAAGTTGCCGTGAAAACTTAGGTTTGGGAAATATGGGTGATTAAATAAGTCACTATGCGATGTGCTGGCAGCGATCCGTCTAAGTTTGAAATGAAATATAAAAGAAAAAGGGAAGTGTGGCAACATAACGTATACATAGGATGATAGAATGGAACCAGAACTTTAGTATTATACCATTCCAGTTACCGTGAAAACTTACGTTTTGGAAATATGGTTGATTAAAGTAGTCGCTATGCGATGTGCAGGTAGGCGTCCTTAAAAAAAATTTTTTTGACATAAAAAATATGAAATGAAAACGGAACCGTGCCAACATTACTTATACATAGGATGATAGAATGGAACCAGAACTTTAGTATTATACCATTCAAGTTACCGTAAAAACTTACGTTTTGGAAATATGGTTGATTAAAGTAGTCACTTTGCGATGTTCGGACAGCGATCCGTCTATAGGTTTGACGTAAAATTTAAAAGAAAAACGGAAGCGTGGCAACAAAACGTATACACAAAGTGATAGAATAGGGCATGAACTTTAGTATCATACCACTCATGTAACCGTCAAAACTTACGTTTGGGAAATATGGGTGATTAAAGTAGTCACTTTGCGATGTTCGGACAGCGATCCGTCTAGGTTTGATGGGAGATTTAAAAGAAATACTGAAGCGTGGCAACATAACGTATACATAGGGTGATAGAATAGAACCAGAACTTTAGTATTATACGATCCAACCAAGTTACCGTCAAAACTTACGTTTGGGAAATGTGGATGATTAAAGTAGTCGCTATGCGATGTGCAGGTAGGCGTCCTTAAAAAAAATTTTTTTACATAAAAAATATAAAATGAAAACGGAAGCGTGCCAACATAACGTATACATAGGATAATAGAATGGAACCAGAACTTTAGTATTATACCATTCAAGTTACCGTAAAAACTTACGTTTTGGAAATATGGTAGATTAAAGTAGTCGCTATAGGATGTGCAGACAGCCATCCTTCAAATTTTGACATAAAATATAAAAGAAAAACGGAAGTGTGGCAACATAACGTATACATAGGGTGATAGAATAGGGCAAGAACTTTAGTATTATACCACTCAAGTCACCGTAAAAACTTACGTTTGGGAAATACGGGTGATTAAAGTAGTCACTTTGCAATGTTAGGACAGCGATCCGTCTAGGTTTGACACAAAATATAAAAGAAATACGGAAGCGTGCCAGCATAACGTATAGATAGTATGATAGAATGGAACCATATCTTTAGTATTATACCATTCAAGTTACCGTAAAAACTTACGTTTGGGAAATATGGGTGATTAAAGTAGTCACTTTGCGATGTTCGGACAGCGATCCGTCTAGGTTTGACGTGAAATTTAAAAGAAATACTGAAGCGTGGCAACATAACGTATGCATAGGGTGATAGAATAGAACCAGAACTTTAGTATTATACCATCCAAGTTACCGTCAAAACTTACGTTTGGGAAATATGGTAGATTAAAGTAGTCGCTATAGGATGTGCAGACAGCCATCCTTCAAATTTTGACATAAAATATAAAAGAAAAACGGAAGTGTGGCAACATAACGTATACATAGGGTGATAGAATAGGGCAAGAACTAAAGTATTATTATACCAATCAAATTAGTAAAATATGTGCACTAGTATAGAATCGTGATTTACAGTAGAACCTTGATAATAAGACTATCAAAGTGATGCTGTAAAGAGTCTCTTTACCAATGTAGACTTTTTATTGAGAAGTTTAAAGGGTTGTACGGAAATGAAAAAGCGACAGACAGTTATATTATAAAAAATAAAAAAAATTGGTAAAACGATATATTTCACAGTTGACAGTTTAAATGTAGGTTAAATAATAAATTAAATGAGGAATAAATTATATACGACTGACTGTCTATTATAAAAATCTGTTATAACGGAAACGTCGACAACGGCAGTCACACACAGTACCAACAGCTGTAGGGATATGTAAAAAAAAAAAAATAATAATAAAGTAAATAGTGACGTGTGACTTAAATGATAGATGAACAAAGAAGCACAACGCTAAGTTAGTAACGATTGATGGAATTGGTGGCCTTTAGAAAGGCCGTTTTTTGATGCTCTGCGGCGGGCGCTGAGCGGCGAGTGGCGGGCTGTTTACGCCTTCTTCTCGGTCTTCTTGGGCAGAAGTACGGCCTGGATGTTCGGCAGCACACCGCCCTGAGCGATGGTCACTCCGCTTAGCAGCTTGTTGAGCTCCTCGTCGTTGCGGATGGCGAGCTGGAGGTGACGCGGGATGATCCTGGTCTTCTTGTTGTCACGGGCGGCGTTGCCGGCCAACTCGAGCACTTCGGCGGCGAGGTACTCCATGACGGCGGCCAGGTAGACCGGGGCGCCGGCACCGACTCGCTCGGCGTAGTTGCCCTTGCGGAGCAGACGGTGGATACGGCCGACCGGGAACTGGAGACCCGCTCTCGAGGACCTCGACTTTGCCTTCCCCTTCACCTTGCCTCCCTTACCGCGTCCGGACATCTTGTCGATAGATAGTGGGTAGAATCTCGGAGAGAAGATCGTGCCCCGTCCCCTGAAAGGCCAGCTAAGGTGCATTCGGCGTGCGCTGGAGCCGCGACCAATCAGAGAGCAGGACGCTCCTGATTGGCTGCGGCTCCAGCACACGCGGAATCCACCTAAGGCCCCGGAAAACGCCGCGAAAACACGATTTCGACTCTCCTCGTCGGGACTACCGATTCATCATGCCACCCAAAGCCAGCGGTAAAGCGGTCAAGAAGGCCGGCAAGGCGCAGAAGAACATCACCAAGGGGGACAAGAAGAAGAAACGCCGCAGGAAGGAGTCGTACGCGATCTACATCTACAAGGTGTTGAAGCAGGTCCACCCCGACACCGGCGTTTCCAGCAAGGCCATGTCCATCATGAACAGCTTCGTCAACGACATCTTCGAACGCATCGCCGCCGAGGCTTCCCGTCTGGCCCACTACAACAAGCGGTCGACCATCACGTCGCGGGAGATCCAGACCGCGGTGCGACTCCTCCTGCCCGGAGAGCTGGCCAAGCACGCCGTCAGCGAGGGTACGAAGGCGGTGACCAAGTACACCAGCTCCAAGTAAGAAGCCGGCGGTATCACCGCGCGTCGCCTCTGTTTGGCGCGCCTCAAAAAACGGCCTTTCTAAAGGCCACCACTACACTCAATCGTATGTCCACTTGACTTGTGCCCGTTCTAATATCGACGTTTTACTATAATACTAGCGTCTCTGACCACGTTTTCCTTCAATTTTGACGAAAATATATAACTGCCATATTGCCTGTTTTCACGTCGAAACACAAAATGGGAGTTTTAATTATAAATATTTTGAAATTTTTATTAAATTTCTTACCATGGTTTCAGGCAGAAACGAAAATAAAATTACTTTCTATCAGCTATTATACCGATATAACATCGCCGCCAACTTAGTTAAAACAGTGAACAACTGTTATTTAAGTAAAAATAGTTTAATTTAACACAAACACAAAACACGTATAAGTAACTTAAATTCATTGTACATGTCACTAATTGACTCGTACAAATTAGTAAAGGGGCGAGAAAAAGCGTAAGGATCGGATAACACTCGCCCGCCGACACAGCGGACAACCGGCGCGGGTCGCGGGCGAACTCGGGTCGAGCCGCCGGGCTCGTGGCGGGTCCCTGCCGGTGAACGTTTTTCGCCGATTACTCGTAAACGGCTAGATCTAGAGGTAAACACTCGGTTAGACGAAACGTAGGGACGGTCGCGTAGAGTCGAATGACGCGACCGCCACGCCGGTACGGTGTCCGTGAAGGTTTTTATGGGCGTTATAAGAATATGAAATAAAACGGCGAATACCTCGGCGGCGCGGCGAAATACCGGCTCGCCGACGGCACCGGCGTGTACAGGAGGAGTAGACGAAGAAAACGAGACGTCTCCGGTCCGGATATCTCTAGCGGTTCGCGAGATACGCTCGTTTTCAGTGTCGGCCGCGAGGGGGCTGTCGGCGTTTCCCTTTGATCGAGATAGAAATATATAGGTGGACCGCGGTACAGCCGGTATATAAAGCACCGTCTTCTGTACGGTACCGCGTCAGGGGACGTTGGAGACGTTCGTTTGACCGAGGATCTTGGCAGATTTTCGGGCATCGCTGACCCCGGGCGGCCCGGTGACCGATCCCCCAGAATCTTGGCCGATTTTCGGGCATCGCGGACTCCGGTCGGCCGTTGATGCCCTGCCACTAGCCGGCCTTGTGTTTAACGTGTCGAGTCCGTTTGTGCTCGAACTTTAGCGTCGATAACTCGGTGAAATAGTGTGTTTGAGCGAGAAATAAAAATATTTCAGAAAAAACTATCGAAAATTACTTATTCGAATATACGATTTCTAGTAGGTTACAGTTAATAATAAAATCGTTTGTACTGCTTTATATGAATTTTGTAATCGGAAATTTAAAAGAAAAATGCATTTTGTTATCAATTCTTGATTAATTAATTTATTTTATAACCCCATTAGTGTTTAGGAATAACGGCTTTTATCATATTATAATTAAAACCCGATTCGGGGGCTATTGACTTTTCACTCTTTTATACATAATAATTAATCTTTATGAACATTGACTTCTATTGATGGGATTCTGTGAAACAGTGGAATAGAGTATGTGTTTGGCGAGTAAAAAGTATTAGGTACAATCGAATACGGAATAAAATTGTTCTTCTATCGTCAATATAATCTGTTGATAGTATATGGATGGGTAGATTAAAAGTGGTTTGTACGAAAATTTGACTTGTTAACTACATTACTGCAGTGTTATATAATTTGAGCGACTGTAACCAATGCAAGTTTGGAAATACAATTACATTTCTACATAATAGTTTGGAAATATTACTGTTATTAACAGACTTTTGCCTCAAGTCTTACAACAGGGCTCAAAAATTAAATTAAAAATCACTCGTAACCATGGAAACGGCTGCGTAAATGAATCAAAAGCATTTTTATTTAAAAGTGTACACTTATAGGCTTATATCCTTACCACCCGAGGTAGGCGTACCGTTTCTTCTATCTTTGCCGCAGAGTGAATTTTGAAACAAATATTGATTTGTGCAGGTGAAAAATGCGTTACCGCGAAATAAATAAACTCGTCTCACCTACAGAAAATACACATAAAAAACAATCAATCAATACAAATATTTACATAATTTCTTTTGTTAGCCTGAACGGGTATTTTTATTTTTATTTTTTAAATTTATTTTTATTCTGTAAAAAACGACGGTAATAGATTCTTCCAGAGGGAATTCGCTAAAACGGGCGTGTGGCAACATGAATTAAACATAGGGTGATAGAATAGGACAGGAACTTTAGTATTATACCACTCAAGTTACCGTCAAAACTTACGTTTGGGAAACATGGGTGATTAAAGTAGTCGCTATGCGTTGAGCAGACAGCGATCCGTCTTATTTTGACATGACATTTAAAAGGAAAACTATAGCGTGGCAATATGACGTATACACAGGTTGATAGAAAAGGAAGGGAACTTTAGTATTATACCACTCAAGTTGCCGTGAAAACTTAGGTTTGGGAAATATGGGTGATTAAATAAGTCACTATGCGATGTGCTGGCAGCGATCCGTCTAAGTTTGAAATGAAATATAAAAGAAAAAGGGAAGTGTGGCAACATAACGTATACATAGGATGATAGAATGGAACCAGAACTTTAGTATTATACCATTCCAGTTACCGTGAAAACTTACGTTTTGGAAATATGGTTGATTAAAGTAGTCGCTATGCGATGTGCAGGTAGGCGTCCTTAAAAAAAATTTTTTTGACATAAAAAATATGAAATGAAAACGGAACCGTGCCAACATTACTTATACATAGGATGATAGAATGGAACCAGAACTTTAGTATTATACCATTCAAGTTACCGTAAAAACTTACGTTTTGGAAATATGGTTGATTAAAGTAGTCACTTTGCGATGTTCGGACAGCGATCCGTCTATAGGTTTGACGTAAAATTTAAAAGAAAAACGGAAGCGTGGCAACAAAACGTATACACAAAGTGATAGAATAGGGCATGAACTTTAGTATCATACCACTCATGTAACCGTCAAAACTTACGTTTGGGAAATATGGGTGATTAAAGTAGTCACTTTGCGATGTTCGGACAGCGATCCGTCTAGGTTTGATGGGAGATTTAAAAGAAATACTGAAGCGTGGCAACATAACGTATACATAGGGTGATAGAATAGAACCAGAACTTTAGTATTATACGATCCAACCAAGTTACCGTCAAAACTTACGTTTGGGAAATGTGGATGATTAAAGTAGTCGCTATGCGATGTGCAGGTAGGCGTCCTTAAAAAAAATTTTTTTACATAAAAAATATAAAATGAAAACGGAAGCGTGCCAACATAACGTATACATAGGATAATAGAATGGAACCAGAACTTTAGTATTATACCATTCAAGTTACCGTAAAAACTTACGTTTTGGAAATATGGTAGATTAAAGTAGTCGCTATAGGATGTGCAGACAGCCATCCTTCAAATTTTGACATAAAATATAAAAGAAAAACGGAAGTGTGGCAACATAACGTATACATAGGGTGATAGAATAGGGCAAGAACTTTAGTATTATACCACTCAAGTCACCGTAAAAACTTACGTTTGGGAAATACGGGTGATTAAAGTAGTCACTTTGCAATGTTAGGACAGCGATCCGTCTAGGTTTGACACAAAATATAAAAGAAATACGGAAGCGTGCCAGCATAACGTATAGATAGTATGATAGAATGGAACCATATCTTTAGTATTATACCATTCAAGTTACCGTAAAAACTTACGTTTGGGAAATATGGGTGATTAAAGTAGTCACTTTGCGATGTTCGGACAGCGATCCGTCTAGGTTTGACGTGAAATTTAAAAGAAATACTGAAGCGTGGCAACATAACGTATGCATAGGGTGATAGAATAGAACCAGAACTTTAGTATTATACCATCCAAGTTACCGTCAAAACTTACGTTTGGGAAATATGGTAGATTAAAGTAGTCGCTATAGGATGTGCAGACAGCCATCCTTCAAATTTTGACATAAAATATAAAAGAAAAACGGAAGTGTGGCAACATAACGTATACATAGGGTGATAGAATAGGGCAAGAACTAAAGTATTATTATACCAATCAAATTAGTAAAATATGTGCACTAGTATAGAATCGTGATTTACAGTAGAACCTTGATAATAAGACTATCAAAGTGATGCTGTAAAGAGTCTCTTTACCAATGTAGACTTTTTATTGAGAAGTTTAAAGGGTTGTACGGAAATGAAAAAGCGACAGACAGTTATATTATAAAAAATAAAAAAAATTGGTAAAACGATATATTTCACAGTTGACAGTTTAAATGTAGGTTAAATAATAAATTAAATGAGGAATAAATTATATACGACTGACTGTCTATTATAAAAATCTGTTATAACGGAAACGTCGACAACGGCAGTCACACACAGTACCAACAGCTGTAGGGATATGTAAAAAAAAAAAAATAATAATAAAGTAAATAGTGACGTGTGACTTAAATGATAGATGAACAAAGAAGCACAACGCTAAGTTAGTAACGATTGATGGAATTGGTGGCCTTTAGAAAGGCCGTTTTTTGATGCTCTGCGGCGGGCGTTGAGCGGCGAGTGGCGGGCTGTTTACGCCTTCTTCTCGGTCTTCTTGGGCAGAAGTACGGCCTGGATGTTCGGCAGCACACCGCCCTGAGCGATGGTCACTCCGCTTAGCAGCTTGTTGAGCTCCTCGTCGTTGCGGATGGCGAGCTGGAGGTGACGCGGGATGATCCTGGTCTTCTTGTTGTCACGGGCGGCGTTGCCGGCCAACTCGAGCACTTCGGCGGCGAGGTACTCCATGACGGCGGCCAGGTAGACCGGGGCGCCGGCACCGACTCGCTCGGCGTAGTTGCCCTTGCGGAGCAGACGGTGGATACGGCCGACCGGGAACTGGAGACCCGCTCTCGAGGACCTCGACTTTGCCTTCCCCTTCACCTTGCCTCCCTTACCGCGTCCGGACATCTTGTCGATAGATAGTGGGTAGAATCTCGGAGAGAAGATCGTGCCCCGTCCCCTGAAAGGCCAGCTAAGGTGCATTCGGCGTGCGCTGGAGCCGCGACCAATCAGAGAGCAGGACGCTCCTGATTGGCTGCGGCTCCAGCACACGCGGAATCCACCTAAGGCCCCGGAAAACGCCGCGAAAACACGATTTCGACTCTCCTCGTCGGGACTACCGATTCATCATGCCACCCAAAGCCAGCGGTAAAGCGGTCAAGAAGGCCGGCAAGGCGCAGAAGAACATCACCAAGGGGGACAAGAAGAAGAAACGCCGCAGGAAGGAGTCGTACGCGATCTACATCTACAAGGTGTTGAAGCAGGTCCACCCCGACACCGGCGTTTCCAGCAAGGCCATGTCCATCATGAACAGCTTCGTCAACGACATCTTCGAACGCATCGCCGCCGAGGCTTCCCGTCTGGCCCACTACAACAAGCGGTCGACCATCACGTCGCGGGAGATCCAGACCGCGGTGCGACTCCTCCTGCCCGGAGAGCTGGCCAAGCACGCCGTCAGCGAGGGTACGAAGGCGGTGACCAAGTACACCAGCTCCAAGTAAGAAGCCGGCGGTATCACCGCGCGTCGCCTCTGTTTGGCGCGCCTCAAAAAACGGCCTTTCTAAAGGCCACCACTACACTCAATCGTATGTCCACTTGACTTGTGCCCGTTCTAATATCGACGTTTTACTATAATACTAGCGTCTCTGACCACGTTTTCCTTCAATTTTGACGAAAATATATAACTGCCATATTGCCTGTTTTCACGTCGAAACACAAAATGGGAGTTTTAATTATAAATATTTTGAAATTTTTATTAAATTTCTTACCATGGTTTCAGGCAGAAACGAAAATAAAATTACTTTCTATCAGCTATTATACCGATATAACATCGCCGCCAACTTAGTTAAAACAGTGAACAACTGTTATTTAAGTAAAAATAGTTTAATTTAACACAAACACAAAACACGTATAAGTAACTTAAATTCATTGTACATGTCACTAATTGACTCGTACAAATTAGTAAAGGGGCGAGAAAAAGCGTAAGGATCGGATAACACTCGCCCGCCGACACAGCGGACAACCGGCGCGGGTCGCGGGCGAACTCGGGTCGAGCCGCCGGGCTCGTGGCGGGTCCCTGCCGGTGAACGTTTTTCGCCGATTACTCGTAAACGGCTAGATCTAGAGGTAAACACTCGGTTAGACGAAACGTAGGGACGGTCGCGTAGAGTCGAATGACGCGACCGCCACGCCGGTACGGTGTCCGTGAAGGTTTTTATGGGCGTTATAAGAATATGAAATAAAACGGCGAATACCTCGGCGGCGCGGCGAAATACCGGCTCGCCGACGGCACCGGCGTGTACAGGAGGAGTAGACGAAGAAAACGAGACGTCTCCGGTCCGGATATCTCTAGCGGTTCGCGAGATACGCTCGTTTTCAGTGTCGGCCGCGAGGGGGCTGTCGGCGTTTCCCTTTGATCGAGATAGAAATATATAGGTGGACCGCGGTACAGCCGGTATATAAAGCACCGTCTTCTGTACGGTACCGCGTCAGGGGACGTTGGAGACGTTCGTTTGACCGAGGATCTTGGCAGATTTTCGGGCATCGCTGACCCCGGGCGGCCCGGTGACCGATCCCCCAGAATCTTGGCCGATTTTCGGGCATCGCGGACTCCGGTCGGCCGTTGATGCCCTGCCACTAGCCGGCCTTGTGTTTAACGTGTCGAGTCCGTTTGTGCTCGAACTTTAGCGTCGATAACTCGGTGAAATAGTGTGTTTGAGCGAGAAATAAAAATATTTCAGAAAAAACTATCGAAAATTACTTATTCGAATATACGATTTCTAGTAGGTTACAGTTAATAATAAAATCGTTTGTACTGCTTTATATGAATTTTGTAATCGGAAATTTAAAAGAAAAATGCATTTTGTTATCAATTCTTGATTAATTAATTTATTTTATAACCCCATTAGTGTTTAGGAATAACGGCTTTTATCATATTATAATTAAAACCCGATTCGGGGGCTATTGACTTTTCACTCTTTTATACATAATAATTAATCTTTATGAACATTGACTTCTATTGATGGGATTCTGTGAAACAGTGGAATAGAGTATGTGTTTGGCGAGTAAAAAGTATTAGGTACAATCGAATACGGAATAAAATTGTTCTTCTATCGTCAATATAATCTGTTGATAGTATATGGATGGGTAGATTAAAAGTGGTTTGTACGAAAATTTGACTTGTTAACTACATTACTGCAGTGTTATATAATTTGAGCGACTGTAACCAATGCAAGTTTGGAAATACAATTACATTTCTACATAATAGTTTGGAAATATTACTGTTATTAACAGACTTTTGCCTCAAGTCTTACAACAGGGCTCAAAAATTAAATTAAAAATCACTCGTAACCATGGAAACGGCTGCGTAAATGAATCAAAAGCATTTTTATTTAAAAGTGTACACTTATAGGCTTATATCCTTACCACCCGAGGTAGGCGTACCGTTTCTTCTATCTTTGCCGCAGAGTGAATTTTGAAACAAATATTGATTTGTGCAGGTGAAAAATGCGTTACCGCGAAATAAATAAACTCGTCTCACCTACAGAAAATACACATAAAAAACAATCAATCAATACAAATATTTACATAATTTCTTTTGTTAGCCTGAACGGGTATTTTTATTTTTATTTTTTAAATTTATTTTTATTCTGTAAAAAACGACGGTAATAGATTCTTCCAGAGGGAATTCGCTAAAACGGGCGTGTGGCAACATGAATTAAACATAGGGTGATAGAATAGGACAGGAACTTTAGTATTATACCACTCAAGTTACCGTCAAAACTTACGTTTGGGAAACATGGGTGATTAAAGTAGTCGCTATGCGTTGAGCAGACAGCGATCCGTCTTATTTTGACATGACATTTAAAAGGAAAACTATAGCGTGGCAATATGACGTATACACAGGTTGATAGAAAAGGAAGGGAACTTTAGTATTATACCACTCAAGTTGCCGTGAAAACTTAGGTTTGGGAAATATGGGTGATTAAATAAGTCACTATGCGATGTGCTGGCAGCGATCCGTCTAAGTTTGAAATGAAATATAAAAGAAAAAGGGAAGTGTGGCAACATAACGTATACATAGGATGATAGAATGGAACCAGAACTTTAGTATTATACCATTCCAGTTACCGTGAAAACTTACGTTTTGGAAATATGGTTGATTAAAGTAGTCGCTATGCGATGTGCAGGTAGGCGTCCTTAAAAAAAATTTTTTTGACATAAAAAATATGAAATGAAAACGGAACCGTGCCAACATTACTTATACATAGGATGATAGAATGGAACCAGAACTTTAGTATTATACCATTCAAGTTACCGTAAAAACTTACGTTTTGGAAATATGGTTGATTAAAGTAGTCACTTTGCGATGTTCGGACAGCGATCCGTCTATAGGTTTGACGTAAAATTTAAAAGAAAAACGGAAGCGTGGCAACAAAACGTATACACAAAGTGATAGAATAGGGCATGAACTTTAGTATCATACCACTCATGTAACCGTCAAAACTTACGTTTGGGAAATATGGGTGATTAAAGTAGTCACTTTGCGATGTTCGGACAGCGATCCGTCTAGGTTTGATGGGAGATTTAAAAGAAATACTGAAGCGTGGCAACATAACGTATACATAGGGTGATAGAATAGAACCAGAACTTTAGTATTATACGATCCAACCAAGTTACCGTCAAAACTTACGTTTGGGAAATGTGGATGATTAAAGTAGTCGCTATGCGATGTGCAGGTAGGCGTCCTTAAAAAAAATTTTTTTACATAAAAAATATAAAATGAAAACGGAAGCGTGCCAACATAACGTATACATAGGATAATAGAATGGAACCAGAACTTTAGTATTATACCATTCAAGTTACCGTAAAAACTTACGTTTTGGAAATATGGTAGATTAAAGTAGTCGCTATAGGATGTGCAGACAGCCATCCTTCAAATTTTGACATAAAATATAAAAGAAAAACGGAAGTGTGGCAACATAACGTATACATAGGGTGATAGAATAGGGCAAGAACTTTAGTATTATACCACTCAAGTCACCGTAAAAACTTACGTTTGGGAAATACGGGTGATTAAAGTAGTCACTTTGCAATGTTAGGACAGCGATCCGTCTAGGTTTGACACAAAATATAAAAGAAATACGGAAGCGTGCCAGCATAACGTATAGATAGTATGATAGAATGGAACCATATCTTTAGTATTATACCATTCAAGTTACCGTAAAAACTTACGTTTGGGAAATATGGGTGATTAAAGTAGTCACTTTGCGATGTTCGGACAGCGATCCGTCTAGGTTTGACGTGAAATTTAAAAGAAATACTGAAGCGTGGCAACATAACGTATGCATAGGGTGATAGAATAGAACCAGAACTTTAGTATTATACCATCCAAGTTACCGTCAAAACTTACGTTTGGGAAATATGGTAGATTAAAGTAGTCGCTATAGGATGTGCAGACAGCCATCCTTCAAATTTTGACATAAAATATAAAAGAAAAACGGAAGTGTGGCAACATAACGTATACATAGGGTGATAGAATAGGGCAAGAACTAAAGTATTATTATACCAATCAAATTAGTAAAATATGTGCACTAGTATAGAATCGTGATTTACAGTAGAACCTTGATAATAAGACTATCAAAGTGATGCTGTAAAGAGTCTCTTTACCAATGTAGACTTTTTATTGAGAAGTTTAAAGGGTTGTACGGAAATGAAAAAGCGACAGACAGTTATATTATAAAAAATAAAAAAAATTGGTAAAACGATATATTTCACAGTTGACAGTTTAAATGTAGGTTAAATAATAAATTAAATGAGGAATAAATTATATACGACTGACTGTCTATTATAAAAATCTGTTATAACGGAAACGTCGACAACGGCAGTCACACACAGTACCAACAGCTGTAGGGATATGTAAAAAAAAAAAAATAATAATAAAGTAAATAGTGACGTGTGACTTAAATGATAGATGAACAAAGAAGCACAACGCTAAGTTAGTAACGATTGATGGAATTGGTGGCCTTTAGAAAGGCCGTTTTTTGATGCTCTGCGGCGGGCGCTGAGCGGCGAGTGGCGGGCTGTTTACGCCTTCTTCTCGGTCTTCTTGGGCAGAAGTACGGCCTGGATGTTCGGCAGCACACCGCCCTGAGCGATGGTCACTCCGCTTAGCAGCTTGTTGAGCTCCTCGTCGTTGCGGATGGCGAGCTGGAGGTGACGCGGGATGATCCTGGTCTTCTTGTTGTCACGGGCGGCGTTGCCGGCCAACTCGAGCACTTCGGCGGCGAGGTACTCCATGACGGCGGCCAGGTAGACCGGGGCGCCGGCACCGACTCGCTCGGCGTAGTTGCCCTTGCGGAGCAGACGGTGGATACGGCCGACCGGGAACTGGAGACCCGCTCTCGAGGACCTCGACTTTGCCTTCCCCTTCACCTTGCCTCCCTTACCGCGTCCGGACATCTTGTCGATAGATAGTGGGTAGAATCTCGGAGAGAAGATCGTGCCCCGTCCCCTGAAAGGCCAGCTAAGGTGCATTCGGCGTGCGCTGGAGCCGCGACCAATCAGAGAGCAGGACGCTCCTGATTGGCTGCGGCTCCAGCACACGCGGAATCCACCTAAGGCCCCGGAAAACGCCGCGAAAACACGATTTCGACTCTCCTCGTCGGGACTACCGATTCATCATGCCACCCAAAGCCAGCGGTAAAGCGGTCAAGAAGGCCGGCAAGGCGCAGAAGAACATCACCAAGGGGGACAAGAAGAAGAAACGCCGCAGGAAGGAGTCGTACGCGATCTACATCTACAAGGTGTTGAAGCAGGTCCACCCCGACACCGGCGTTTCCAGCAAGGCCATGTCCATCATGAACAGCTTCGTCAACGACATCTTCGAACGCATCGCCGCCGAGGCTTCCCGTCTGGCCCACTACAACAAGCGGTCGACCATCACGGCGCGGGAGATCCAGACCGCGGTGCGACTCCTCCTGCCCGGAGAGCTGGCCAAGCACGCCGTCAGCGAGGGTACGAAGGCGGTGACCAAGTACACCAGCTCCAAGTAAGAAGCCGGCGGTATCACCGCGCGTCGCCTCTGTTTGGCGCGCCTCAAAAAACGGCCTTTCTAAAGGCCACCACTACACTCAATCGTATGTCCACTTGACTTGTGCCCGTTCTAATATCGACGTTTTACTATAATACTAGCGTCTCTGACCACGTTTTCCTTCAATTTTGACGAAAATATATAACTGCCATATTGCCTGTTTTCACGTCGAAACACAAAATGGGAGTTTTAATTATAAATATTTTGAAATTTTTATTAAATTTCTTACCATGGTTTCAGGCAGAAACGAAAATAAAATTACTTTCTATCAGCTATTATACCGATATAACATCGCCGCCAACTTAGTTAAAACAGTGAACAACTGTTATTTAAGTAAAAATAGTTTAATTTAACACAAACACAAAACACGTATAAGTAACTTAAATTCATTGTACATGTCACTAATTGACTCGTACAAATTAGTAAAGGGGCGAGAAAAAGCGTAAGGATCGGATAACACTCGCCCGCCGACACAGCGGACAACCGGCGCGGGTCGCGGGCGAACTCGGGTCGAGCCGCCGGGCTCGTGGCGGGTCCCTGCCGGTGAACGTTTTTCGCCGATTACTCGTAAACGGCTAGATCTAGAGGTAAACACTCGGTTAGACGAAACGTAGGGACGGTCGCGTAGAGTCGAATGACGCGACCGCCACGCCGGTACGGTGTCCGTGAAGGTTTTTATGGGCGTTATAAGAATATGAAATAAAACGGCGAATACCTCGGCGGCGCGGCGAAATACCGGCTCGCCGACGGCACCGGCGTGTACAGGAGGAGTAGACGAAGAAAACGAGACGTCTCCGGTCCGGATATCTCTAGCGGTTCGCGAGATACGCTCGTTTTCAGTGTCGGCCGCGAGGGGGCTGTCGGCGTTTCCCTTTGATCGAGATAGAAATATATAGGTGGACCGCGGTACAGCCGGTATATAAAGCACCGTCTTCTGTACGGTACCGCGTCAGGGGACGTTGGAGACGTTCGTTTGACCGAGGATCTTGGCAGATTTTCGGGCATCGCTGACCCCGGGCGGCCCGGTGACCGATCCCCCAGAATCTTGGCCGATTTTCGGGCATCGCGGACTCCGGTCGGCCGTTGATGCCCTGCCACTAGCCGGCCTTGTGTTTAACGTGTCGAGTCCGTTTGTGCTCGAACTTTAGCGTCGATAACTCGGTGAAATAGTGTGTTTGAGCGAGAAATAAAAATATTTCAGAAAAAACTATCGAAAATTACTTATTCGAATATACGATTTCTAGTAGGTTACAGTTAATAATAAAATCGTTTGTACTGCTTTATATGAATTTTGTAATCGGAAATTTAAAAGAAAAATGCATTTTGTTATCAATTCTTGATTAATTAATTTATTTTATAACCCCATTAGTGTTTAGGAATAACGGCTTTTATCATATTATAATTAAAACCCGATTCGGGGGCTATTGACTTTTCACTCTTTTATACATAATAATTAATCTTTATGAACATTGACTTCTATTGATGGGATTCTGTGAAACAGTGGAATAGAGTATGTGTTTGGCGAGTAAAAAGTATTAGGTACAATCGAATACGGAATAAAATTGTTCTTCTATCGTCAATATAATCTGTTGATAGTATATGGATGGGTAGATTAAAAGTGGTTTGTACGAAAATTTGACTTGTTAACTACATTACTGCAGTGTTATATAATTTGAGCGACTGTAACCAATGCAAGTTTGGAAATACAATTACATTTCTACATAATAGTTTGGAAATATTACTGTTATTAACAGACTTTTGCCTCAAGTCTTACAACAGGGCTCAAAAATTAAATTAAAAATCACTCGTAACCATGGAAACGGCTGCGTAAATGAATCAAAAGCATTTTTATTTAAAAGTGTACACTTATAGGCTTATATCCTTACCACCCGAGGTAGGCGTACCGTTTCTTCTATCTTTGCCGCAGAGTGAATTTTGAAACAAATATTGATTTGTGCAGGTGAAAAATGCGTTACCGCGAAATAAATAAACTCGTCTCACCTACAGAAAATACACATAAAAAACAATCAATCAATACAAATATTTACATAATTTCTTTTGTTAGCCTGAACGGGTATTTTTATTTTTATTTTTTAAATTTATTTTTATTCTGTAAAAAACGACGGTAATAGATTCTTCCAGAGGGAATTCGCTAAAACGGGCGTGTGGCAACATGAATTAAACATAGGGTGATAGAATAGGACAGGAACTTTAGTATTATACCACTCAAGTTACCGTCAAAACTTACGTTTGGGAAACATGGGTGATTAAAGTAGTCGCTATGCGTTGAGCAGACAGCGATCCGTCTTATTTTGACATGACATTTAAAAGGAAAACTATAGCGTGGCAATATGACGTATACACAGGTTGATAGAAAAGGAAGGGAACTTTAGTATTATACCACTCAAGTTGCCGTGAAAACTTAGGTTTGGGAAATATGGGTGATTAAATAAGTCACTATGCGATGTGCTGGCAGCGATCCGTCTAAGTTTGAAATGAAATATAAAAGAAAAAGGGAAGTGTGGCAACATAACGTATACATAGGATGATAGAATGGAACCAGAACTTTAGTATTATACCATTCCAGTTACCGTGAAAACTTACGTTTTGGAAATATGGTTGATTAAAGTAGTCGCTATGCGATGTGCAGGTAGGCGTCCTTAAAAAAAATTTTTTTGACATAAAAAATATGAAATGAAAACGGAACCGTGCCAACATTACTTATACATAGGATGATAGAATGGAACCAGAACTTTAGTATTATACCATTCAAGTTACCGTAAAAACTTACGTTTTGGAAATATGGTTGATTAAAGTAGTCACTTTGCGATGTTCGGACAGCGATCCGTCTATAGGTTTGACGTAAAATTTAAAAGAAAAACGGAAGCGTGGCAACAAAACGTATACACAAAGTGATAGAATAGGGCATGAACTTTAGTATCATACCACTCATGTAACCGTCAAAACTTACGTTTGGGAAATATGGGTGATTAAAGTAGTCACTTTGCGATGTTCGGACAGCGATCCGTCTAGGTTTGATGGGAGATTTAAAAGAAATACTGAAGCGTGGCAACATAACGTATACATAGGGTGATAGAATAGAACCAGAACTTTAGTATTATACGATCCAACCAAGTTACCGTCAAAACTTACGTTTGGGAAATGTGGATGATTAAAGTAGTCGCTATGCGATGTGCAGGTAGGCGTCCTTAAAAAAAATTTTTTTACATAAAAAATATAAAATGAAAACGGAAGCGTGCCAACATAACGTATACATAGGATAATAGAATGGAACCAGAACTTTAGTATTATACCATTCAAGTTACCGTAAAAACTTACGTTTTGGAAATATGGTAGATTAAAGTAGTCGCTATAGGATGTGCAGACAGCCATCCTTCAAATTTTGACATAAAATATAAAAGAAAAACGGAAGTGTGGCAACATAACGTATACATAGGGTGATAGAATAGGGCAAGAACTTTAGTATTATACCACTCAAGTCACCGTAAAAACTTACGTTTGGGAAATACGGGTGATTAAAGTAGTCACTTTGCAATGTTAGGACAGCGATCCGTCTAGGTTTGACACAAAATATAAAAGAAATACGGAAGCGTGCCAGCATAACGTATAGATAGTATGATAGAATGGAACCATATCTTTAGTATTATACCATTCAAGTTACCGTAAAAACTTACGTTTGGGAAATATGGGTGATTAAAGTAGTCACTTTGCGATGTTCGGACAGCGATCCGTCTAGGTTTGACGTGAAATTTAAAAGAAATACTGAAGCGTGGCAACATAACGTATGCATAGGGTGATAGAATAGAACCAGAACTTTAGTATTATACCATCCAAGTTACCGTCAAAACTTACGTTTGGGAAATATGGTAGATTAAAGTAGTCGCTATAGGATGTGCAGACAGCCATCCTTCAAATTTTGACATAAAATATAAAAGAAAAACGGAAGTGTGGCAACATAACGTATACATAGGGTGATAGAATAGGGCAAGAACTAAAGTATTATTATACCAATCAAATTAGTAAAATATGTGCACTAGTATAGAATCGTGATTTACAGTAGAACCTTGATAATAAGACTATCAAAGTGATGCTGTAAAGAGTCTCTTTACCAATGTAGACTTTTTATTGAGAAGTTTAAAGGGTTGTACGGAAATGAAAAAGCGACAGACAGTTATATTATAAAAAATAAAAAAAATTGGTAAAACGATATATTTCACAGTTGACAGTTTAAATGTAGGTTAAATAATAAATTAAATGAGGAATAAATTATATACGACTGACTGTCTATTATAAAAATCTGTTATAACGGAAACGTCGACAACGGCAGTCACACACAGTACCAACAGCTGTAGGGATATGTAAAAAAAAAAAAATAATAATAAAGTAAATAGTGACGTGTGACTTAAATGATAGATGAACAAAGAAGCACAACGCTAAGTTAGTAACGATTGATGGAATTGGTGGCCTTTAGAAAGGCCGTTTTTTGATGCTCTGCGGCGGGCGCTGAGCGGCGAGTGGCGGGCTGTTTACGCCTTCTTCTCGGTCTTCTTGGGCAGAAGTACGGCCTGGATGTTCGGCAGCACACCGCCCTGAGCGATGGTCACTCCGCTTAGCAGCTTGTTGAGCTCCTCGTCGTTGCGGATGGCGAGCTGGAGGTGACGCGGGATGATCCTGGTCTTCTTGTTGTCACGGGCGGCGTTGCCGGCCAACTCGAGCACTTCGGCGGCGAGGTACTCCATGACGGCGGCCAGGTAGACCGGGGCGCCGGCACCGACTCGCTCGGCGTAGTTGCCCTTGCGGAGCAGACGGTGGATACGGCCGACCGGGAACTGGAGACCCGCTCTCGAGGACCTCGACTTTGCCTTCCCCTTCACCTTGCCTCCCTTACCGCGTCCGGACATCTTGTCGATAGATAGTGGGTAGAATCTCGGAGAGAAGATCGTGCCCCGTCCCCTGAAAGGCCAGCTAAGGTGCATTCGGCGTGCGCTGGAGCCGCGACCAATCAGAGAGCAGGACGCTCCTGATTGGCTGCGGCTCCAGCACACGCGGAATCCACCTAAGGCCCCGGAAAACGCCGCGAAAACACGATTTCGACTCTCCTCGTCGGGACTACCGATTCATCATGCCACCCAAAGCCAGCGGTAAAGCGGTCAAGAAGGCCGGCAAGGCGCAGAAGAACATCACCAAGGGGGACAAGAAGAAGAAACGCCGCAGGAAGGAGTCGTACGCGATCTACATCTACAAGGTGTTGAAGCAGGTCCACCCCGACACCGGCGTTTCCAGCAAGGCCATGTCCATCATGAACAGCTTCGTCAACGACATCTTCGAACGCATCGCCGCCGAGGCTTCCCGTCTGGCCCACTACAACAAGCGGTCGACCATCACGTCGCGGGAGATCCAGACCGCGGTGCGACTCCTCCTGCCCGGAGAGCTGGCCAAGCACGCCGTCAGCGAGGGTACGAAGGCGGTGACCAAGTACACCAGCTCCAAGTAAGAAGCCGGCGGTATCACCGCGCGTCGCCTCTGTTTGGCGCGCCTCAAAAAACGGCCTTTCTAAAGGCCACCACTACACTCAATCGTATGTCCACTTGACTTGTGCCCGTTCTAATATCGACGTTTTACTATAATACTAGCGTCTCTGACCACGTTTTCCTTCAATTTTGACGAAAATATATAACTGCCATATTGCCTGTTTTCACGTCGAAACACAAAATGGGAGTTTTAATTATAAATATTTTGAAATTTTTATTAAATTTCTTACCATGGTTTCAGGCAGAAACGAAAATAAAATTACTTTCTATCAGCTATTATACCGATATAACATCGCCGCCAACTTAGTTAAAACAGTGAACAACTGTTATTTAAGTAAAAATAGTTTAATTTAACACAAACACAAAACACGTATAAGTAACTTAAATTCATTGTACATGTCACTAATTGACTCGTACAAATTAGTAAAGGGGCGAGAAAAAGCGTAAGGATCGGATAACACTCGCCCGCCGACACAGCGGACAACCGGCGCGGGTCGCGGGCGAACTCGGGTCGAGCCGCCGGGCTCGTGGCGGGTCCCTGCCGGTGAACGTTTTTCGCCGATTACTCGTAAACGGCTAGATCTAGAGGTAAACACTCGGTTAGACGAAACGTAGGGACGGTCGCGTAGAGTCGAATGACGCGACCGCCACGCCGGTACGGTGTCCGTGAAGGTTTTTATGGGCGTTATAAGAATATGAAATAAAACGGCGAATACCTCGGCGGCGCGGCGAAATACCGGCTCGCCGACGGCACCGGCGTGTACAGGAGGAGTAGACGAAGAAAACGAGACGTCTCCGGTCCGGATATCTCTAGCGGTTCGCGAGATACGCTCGTTTTCAGTGTCGGCCGCGAGGGGGCTGTCGGCGTTTCCCTTTGATCGAGATAGAAATATATAGGTGGACCGCGGTACAGCCGGTATATAAAGCACCGTCTTCTGTACGGTACCGCGTCAGGGGACGTTGGAGACGTTCGTTTGACCGAGGATCTTGGCAGATTTTCGGGCATCGCTGACCCCGGGCGGCCCGGTGACCGATCCCCCAGAATCTTGGCCGATTTTCGGGCATCGCGGACTCCGGTCGGCCGTTGATGCCCTGCCACTAGCCGGCCTTGTGTTTAACGTGTCGAGTCCGTTTGTGCTCGAACTTTAGCGTCGATAACTCGGTGAAATAGTGTGTTTGAGCGAGAAATAAAAATATTTCAGAAAAAACTATCGAAAATTACTTATTCGAATATACGATTTCTAGTAGGTTACAGTTAATAATAAAATCGTTTGTACTGCTTTATATGAATTTTGTAATCGGAAATTTAAAAGAAAAATGCATTTTGTTATCAATTCTTGATTAATTAATTTATTTTATAACCCCATTAGTGTTTAGGAATAACGGCTTTTATCATATTATAATTAAAACCCGATTCGGGGGCTATTGACTTTTCACTCTTTTATACATAATAATTAATCTTTATGAACATTGACTTCTATTGATGGGATTCTGTGAAACAGTGGAATAGAGTATGTGTTTGGCGAGTAAAAAGTATTAGGTACAATCGAATACGGAATAAAATTGTTCTTCTATCGTCAATATAATCTGTTGATAGTATATGGATGGGTAGATTAAAAGTGGTTTGTACGAAAATTTGACTTGTTAACTACATTACTGCAGTGTTATATAATTTGAGCGACTGTAACCAATGCAAGTTTGGAAATACAATTACATTTCTACATAATAGTTTGGAAATATTACTGTTATTAACAGACTTTTGCCTCAAGTCTTACAACAGGGCTCAAAAATTAAATTAAAAATCACTCGTAACCATGGAAACGGCTGCGTAAATGAATCAAAAGCATTTTTATTTAAAAGTGTACACTTATAGGCTTATATCCTTACCACCCGAGGTAGGCGTACCGTTTCTTCTATCTTTGCCGCAGAGTGAATTTTGAAACAAATATTGATTTGTGCAGGTGAAAAATGCGTTACCGCGAAATAAATAAACTCGTCTCACCTACAGAAAATACACATAAAAAACAATCAATCAATACAAATATTTACATAATTTCTTTTGTTAGCCTGAACGGGTATTTTTATTTTTATTTTTTAAATTTATTTTTATTCTGTAAAAAACGACGGTAATAGATTCTTCCAGAGGGAATTCGCTAAAACGGGCGTGTGGCAACATGAATTAAACATAGGGTGATAGAATAGGACAGGAACTTTAGTATTATACCACTCAAGTTACCGTCAAAACTTACGTTTGGGAAACATGGGTGATTAAAGTAGTCGCTATGCGTTGAGCAGACAGCGATCCGTCTTATTTTGACATGACATTTAAAAGGAAAACTATAGCGTGGCAATATGACGTATACACAGGTTGATAGAAAAGGAAGGGAACTTTAGTATTATACCACTCAAGTTGCCGTGAAAACTTAGGTTTGGGAAATATGGGTGATTAAATAAGTCACTATGCGATGTGCTGGCAGCGATCCGTCTAAGTTTGAAATGAAATATAAAAGAAAAAGGGAAGTGTGGCAACATAACGTATACATAGGATGATAGAATGGAACCAGAACTTTAGTATTATACCATTCCAGTTACCGTGAAAACTTACGTTTTGGAAATATGGTTGATTAAAGTAGTCGCTATGCGATGTGCAGGTAGGCGTCCTTAAAAAAAATTTTTTTGACATAAAAAATATGAAATGAAAACGGAACCGTGCCAACATTACTTATACATAGGATGATAGAATGGAACCAGAACTTTAGTATTATACCATTCAAGTTACCGTAAAAACTTACGTTTTGGAAATATGGTTGATTAAAGTAGTCACTTTGCGATGTTCGGACAGCGATCCGTCTATAGGTTTGACGTAAAATTTAAAAGAAAAACGGAAGCGTGGCAACAAAACGTATACACAAAGTGATAGAATAGGGCATGAACTTTAGTATCATACCACTCATGTAACCGTCAAAACTTACGTTTGGGAAATATGGGTGATTAAAGTAGTCACTTTGCGATGTTCGGACAGCGATCCGTCTAGGTTTGATGGGAGATTTAAAAGAAATACTGAAGCGTGGCAACATAACGTATACATAGGGTGATAGAATAGAACCAGAACTTTAGTATTATACGATCCAACCAAGTTACCGTCAAAACTTACGTTTGGGAAATGTGGATGATTAAAGTAGTCGCTATGCGATGTGCAGGTAGGCGTCCTTAAAAAAAATTTTTTTACATAAAAAATATAAAATGAAAACGGAAGCGTGCCAACATAACGTATACATAGGATAATAGAATGGAACCAGAACTTTAGTATTATACCATTCAAGTTACCGTAAAAACTTACGTTTTGGAAATATGGTAGATTAAAGTAGTCGCTATAGGATGTGCAGACAGCCATCCTTCAAATTTTGACATAAAATATAAAAGAAAAACGGAAGTGTGGCAACATAACGTATACATAGGGTGATAGAATAGGGCAAGAACTTTAGTATTATACCACTCAAGTCACCGTAAAAACTTACGTTTGGGAAATACGGGTGATTAAAGTAGTCACTTTGCAATGTTAGGACAGCGATCCGTCTAGGTTTGACACAAAATATAAAAGAAATACGGAAGCGTGCCAGCATAACGTATAGATAGTATGATAGAATGGAACCATATCTTTAGTATTATACCATTCAAGTTACCGTAAAAACTTACGTTTGGGAAATATGGGTGATTAAAGTAGTCACTTTGCGATGTTCGGACAGCGATCCGTCTAGGTTTGACGTGAAATTTAAAAGAAATACTGAAGCGTGGCAACATAACGTATGCATAGGGTGATAGAATAGAACCAGAACTTTAGTATTATACCATCCAAGTTACCGTCAAAACTTACGTTTGGGAAATATGGTAGATTAAAGTAGTCGCTATAGGATGTGCAGACAGCCATCCTTCAAATTTTGACATAAAATATAAAAGAAAAACGGAAGTGTGGCAACATAACGTATACATAGGGTGATAGAATAGGGCAAGAACTAAAGTATTATTATACCAATCAAATTAGTAAAATATGTGCACTAGTATAGAATCGTGATTTACAGTAGAACCTTGATAATAAGACTATCAAAGTGATGCTGTAAAGAGTCT